>VDFB02186119.1:0-23145 GCA_007258455.2 Sequoia sempervirens
ATCTCTAATTTGAGAATATCATAGGCGGGGACTAGAAGTTGTTCTACCAAGAATTCCAATTGAAGCATATTGCTTGGAATGTCTAGGAGAGAGCTGATCGTACCCATTGCATCTGCTACCTTGTTTTGTGTTCTAGAAACATATTCAAAATTCACCATGTGAAAATATGTCTGGAAACTGTTAATTATTCTTTTATAAGGCATCAATTTCTCATCCTTAGTATCATATTCGTTAACTTGGTTAATGACTAATTGAGAATCTTCGTAGACATGAATTGTTCTGATTTTCCATTTTATTGCCATTATAAGTCCTATGACAAGTGCCTCATATTCCACCACATTATTTGTACATGGGAAAGCTATGCAGAAATAATTAGGGATGGAGTCTCCTTGAGGGGTGATAAACAATATGCCTACCCCCGAGCCATGATTAGTATGAGACCCATCAAAATATAGCCTCCAAGGTGACTTAGGTTCTATATGAGATATTGAATCAACCTAGAAATCTGCCACTAAGGGATGATCACTTTACATAGGTGCCTCTGCCAATTGGTCTACTATTACTTGTCCCTTCATTGCTTTTCTTACCACGTACTAGATATCATACTCACTCAAGATCATTACCCATTTTCTCAGATGTCTTGTCAATGTCGTGTGACTCAATAGATATTTCAGGGGGTCAATCTTTGCTACCAACTGTGTCCCATGACTCAACATATAGTGTCTTAGCTTCTGATCCGCAAACATAACTACTAGACAAGCACATTCAACTGATGTGTAATTTAGCTCATACCCGACCATTGTTCAATTGATATAATATATGGCCCTTTCTTTCTCATCATGGTCGTTATGTGCCAGTAATGCCCCCAGTATTGAAGTCATTGCAAATATGTATAAGATTAAAGGTTTTCCTTTAATGGGAGGCATAAGAATTGGTTGTGACAAAAGGTAGTCTTTTATTAGTTGAAAGGCCTCTTGACATTTATTTGTCCACACAAAAGGGATACTTTTGCACAAAGGATACTGAAATGATTGACACTTGTTGGCCAATCGTGCTATGAAGCATCAAATAGATTGTAACCTACCTTGCAATGTCCTGAGTTCACTTATTCCTTTGGGAGGAGGCATTTCTGCGATGGCTTTCACTTTGGCTAGATCGACTTCAATGCCTCTATGAGAAACAATGTACCCCAAAAATTTTCCAAATGTCACACCAAAGATGCATTTCTTAGGATTTAGTCAGACTTTATATTCTTCCAGTCTTTTAAAAATTGTGTCTAACACCTTCAAATGATCTTTTCTTGTTAATGATTTAGCCAAAAGCTCATCCACATAATCTTCCATTATTTTGTGCATCATTTCATGAAATATTGTGGTCATAGCTCTCTGATATGTGGCACCTGCATTCTTAAGACCAAAAGGCATGGCATTTCAGCAATATGTACCCCAAGGACAAGTGAATCTTGTTTTATGTTGGTCTTCTGGGGAAATCCAGATCTGATTATATCCTAAAAATCCATCCATGAGGGACATCATCTCATATCCTATTGTGAGATCCACTATGGTGTCTATGTTTGGCAAGGGAAAGTCATCCTCTGGACATGCTTTATCTAGGTTCCAAAAATCTATGTAGATGTGAATCTAACCATTTGGCTTTGTGATAGGTACAAGATTTGATATCCATTCAGCATAATCTATGGACCGGATGAATCCCACATCTAACAATTTTTTAAGTTTTTCTTTGACTAATAATGCAATTTGTGGGTGCATCTTTCATAGCTTTTGTTTCACTGGCTTGACGTATGGAAATAATAGCAAGTGGTGCAAGACAAGTTCTGGATCTAACCCAAGCATGTCAACATAGGACCATGCAAAGTTAATTTTATGCTCTGCAAAGAATTTGTGAAATTTTGGTTTCTCTTCTTCAATCAAGGATGCTGCAAAGAGGACTATCTTAGGATCTTCTATTGTAGATATGTTTACTTCTATAGTGTCCTCTATGAGCATGGCTAATTTTTCTTGTGTTATGAGTAGAAATTCTAGTCCTTCATCTTTGGGTGCCTCAGAGAGGTTTTCACCCATAGATACGTCCTTTATTTTTACTTTTTTGTCATCAGAAGGTGCCTTTCAGTTTTCACCTAAAGACGTTTCATTTTTTGTCTTATTTTTACTTTTCATTTTGTGACTCGAGGACGGAGCAGTCTCCACAAAGTAAGCTACACAATCTAGATTTATGATCACCACTAGGTATGCCCTCATAGAGTCCCATGAATTATGCAATGGCCTCATCATTTTGAAAGATTTCCATGACTGGCGGGCCTTGCTGGTTCCAATCGATTAATTGCGGGTAGACTAAGGAAATGCCATTATCAGCATTGGTGAATGGTGGGGAGGATGCAGAAAGAATGTTGACATACAGATTCAGAGACATTAAAAATGAAATTGTCATCATCCAATTCCACATCAAACTCTATCCAATATTCCCCTTCACTTGTCTCATACTCATCAGAAGAGTAGGGGATGAAGGAATTAGAGACATGGTCATCAGTGTCATGTGGTAATTCGAATGGATCCGAATGATGGTTATTTGGTTCAGATGGTTGGACAGGTATGTCAGGATGAGGGTTAATGGGATTAGAGGAGGATTCTAGCTTGTCATTGTTCCTTGGGAAGAAAGGTCTATTAGAGGCCAGATCAATTTTGAACATTTTCCAAAATCTTTGTTCGGAGGTAAGTTCCCCAAGTTCAAGGAACAAATCATCAAGGAAATAGTCACTTAGAGATCGTTGGGAGCCAAATTCCCACTCATGGGAGTCAGTTTCTATAAGGGATTCCTTAATGGTCTTGACACTTTCCGAAGCATTCATGCGCTCACTCAAAAGTCCATTGGTACGTCGATCGTCATTGTCAAAAAATCCATACCCTAATCCAAGATACTTTGGTCGTTTGGAAGGCTCTATGGGCTCTCTTTTCCCAGTTTGATTTCTACCAAGGCCACTAGTTCCATTGTATCCTTTTTCATATATCTTAATGGGTAATGGGGGTAAGTCTTCTAGTTCTTTATAAAGCCATCCTATTATGGTGACAATGTCTTCATTATTCATGTCTCCCCATTTTATGAAAACTATCTTTGGTAGAACTTTGAAGATTTCTTTAGGTTCCATTCTAAAACATGGTCGTCCATAGACCTTCAGAGACTTGGGTATTGTTGTGATGCTATATGTCATATTCAGTTTGAATTCTCCACAACCTATGTCCTAGTCTTGACATTGGCCTCAACCTTAGGAAGCGAGGTAGATGATGGTGTGACAGAAGATCTAGAAGAAGTGGAAGTTGATGATGCAAGTTTGGATGGGTCAATGTATTTGGAAGAAGAAGGGATTGATGCTTCTTGATTGATGAGCACTCGATGTTCAGAAATACCCTTAAGATTGGCGCAATATTGAAAAGGGTTAGGCTATCCATATATGGTGATTTTTGTGCCATCAAAGGGAAATTTCAAATATTGTTAGATGTGGAGGGAACAGATTTGAGGGTGTGAATCCATAGACGATAGAGTAAGATGTTATAAGGTAATTCAAGATCCAGGAGTTGGCAAGTTGTGTCCATAATGACTGGTCCCACTCTGATAGGAAGGGAAATAATGCCTTGAGAAGAATGTTCTTCGTCATCATATGCTTTTATGACTATGCTCTTTATTGGATCCACTCAAGCATCATAAAATCCTAGAGCCTTAACCAATTTTAAGGAGCATATGTTCAATACTGCTCTGCCATCTACTAAAACTCTCTTGACCTTGTGCTTATGGATGAAATTTTTGATGTGTAGTGTGTCGTTATGACCTTTGTCTTGGGGATGAATAATCTTGATCAGAAAATGTTACATGGTGATGGGTAGTGAGGTATCCCACCATGGTCTCAAATCAATTGACATCAATGTCTTGCGGGATGGAGGACTCTTGCAATTTTTTGTCAAGTATAGCTTTTGGGCAGGAGAGATGTGAAGCAACTCGAGTATGGAAATCTATGCAGGGGTTTTTCTAAGCTAGTCTATAAGGTTAAAGTGACTCTTAGGTTGCCATTTCTTTACGAACAAGCCAGATTGAGATTGCTTAACAACTGGACCAAGTATTGTGATTTTCGGCTATTTAGCAGGAGGTGAACCAGCTATGGTGACCTTGCCACTTTGAGTGGTGGCGTTGCATTGAGCTGCTCTTTTGATTGTGATTTATTGATGCACTCATCATCAGTTTGGACATTGTTAACAATAGGTCCACCAGAATAGTCATATGTGGCGCATGATTAATTGGCTTGATTATTATTAGTCTTAGGACCTAATGTTGAAGCTTGATCAAAACCATGGTCTTGTAGTGGGTTCTTATGAATGGTATGGTCAGCATTTGATGCAAATTGTGGCCCACCCAATTCAATAATTAGACTTTTAATAAGATCTTGCACAATATTTCTTAGTTGTTGACAAGAGGACGTCTTATGCCCCTTAGCCCAGTGGTAATCATAGAAAGCATTATCATCCCACCATGATGGTTTAAGCTTCCCTAGATCATATAGCTTGGGTTCCTCAAGTTTGATGATACCGTTTTGGAGGAGTTTCTTAAGGACATCCTCAATTGGTTCTCCCAAAGCAGTGTATGTCATTTCAGGAATTGTCTTGTCTAGTGAGATTATCCTTTATTTTAACTATTTTGACCATTTTGGTTGTTTGGAGTGACATTGGTGGGGGGTGTCAATATTGTCATTAGTTTGTTTTTTGGTTGAACCCCTTTTAGATTAAGTACTGGACCCATGGTGTTTACAACTTTAGCATCGACCACACCATCATTGGTAACATGTTTATTTTTTACCCAATACTTATTCTTTTCGGCGGGTCAGTTTGTGTTTGTGTTATTAGAACCATATTTTAGCTCTCCTTTTGCAATAAGATCTTTCTTAACCTGGACACCCTTTTCGACTAGGTCTATGAAAGTTGTGCAGCAATGAACTTGCAATCCATATTTCAAGGGGCCTAGAAGTGTTTGAACAAACATGGAACCTTTTCTTTTTCAGGTATGTCGATGTGGCAACAGCTTGCCAGACTTCTCCATCTTTGGAAGAATGGGATAAAATTTTCACCAGCATCTTCTTGTGTGAGAGTGAATAATCTAGTGATGGAGGTTTCCATGTCAATGTTATACGCATAATTTTTTATGAATTTGTGTTTAAGTTCATCCCATGTTTGTATCCCTTTTTGAGTGGAGAACCATTCAAGGGCAGGCCCTACAAGACTTTTGGAGAAGAGTCTCATTAAGTACATGTGTTCATAGGCAATGTCCATACAGTGGGTTGCGAATTCTTGAACATGTTCAATAGGATTTTTCTTTCCTCTGTATTTGGTAAATTTTGGTGACACATTTCCCAAAGGAAATGGCGCATGTATAGATTTGTGTCAAAAGGATATACACATATGTCATATGACACTTGTGATTTCTTGTCGAATATTTGCATATATTCTATAGTCTTTTGTAATTGAGCCACATGGGTTTTCAAGGCATCAATTGTAGGATTATTTGTTGGACCATACATTGGAGTGATCAGTAAAGCATGGGTCCCCATTTTTTGTGAAGAGATGTTGGTGTTTTGTTGTGGGATGTGTTGTTGTGTGTATGATGTGTTTTGGTTTGTGTGTTGTTGGTGTTGAAAGTTTGGATTGGGGATGTGTTGATGGGTGTGAATATGGGATGAGTATGTCAGAATGTGTCTTCTAGTTATTTGAGTCAAAATTTGGGGAATATGGTGACCATGAATGTTTTGGTGTCTGAATGATGCCATATGTTGCGTGTTCTAATTTCCTTGTCCCAAATGTTGAAATTTTCCAAGGGAAATATTTGTGTTTTATCCTTGGGAGGGATTGGTATTAAACTATGTTGATGTGTTAACATTGGGTTGTGGTCCTTGAATAAATGCATGTCGTTTACTTCCTCCCAAGGGGTTGAATGATGTACCCATGAGAGGGTTTGATGAGGATGCACTCATTGTACTAGATGTTGTTGTGAATAGAGGATTTAAATGGCTTGATGATGCACCCATGGCACTAACCAAAGTGGTAAATAGAGGATTGGAATAACTTTCCCACATTACTGAGGACCCAAAGGTGGCTCCAACCGATTGTGACGATATTGTGGACGTTGTTGGAACTAATTGTGAGATGGGTTGTATTTCTCCAATGGATGTTGTGTTGATAGTATTAGGATTGTTATGATTATTGGAGGTAGCACTAATGGTGCTTGTGATAGTTTGTGAAGTGGCACCAACAAAACTATTGCTTATGTTGTCTTGAGGTTGACTATTATTGGACATGTTGTTGGTATTGTTGACATTATGGTCAGGTGATGTTGGTCTCAAATTATTCATGTCAAAGCCACGTGGTAACTTAACCCCTTGGTCCAAAAGCATGGCTAGATACCTTTGAGGGTCATGTAAGACTAAGTCTTCAATGAAATTGGCTACTTCAGTATTTTGCGCTATAGCTTCTAAGTCCTTTGCATATACATGTCCATGTTGATGTCTTTGTATGAATGGTTTGAGTGGATTATGTCATAAATATGGCATGATCGTGGAATATTATATGTTCACATTGCTAAATGGGTCAGAAAAAGTCCAGTTTTGGTTTATGTCCCAGATGTTTTTGTCGATGTTGGAATTGAAATCTTGTCCAAAGTTTTCCATTTGTCTTTTCTTTCTTTGAAGTCTAGTTTCCACCATAAAAGGAAATTGCTCAAATGAGGATAATGAAAACTAAATGCAAGGATGACACTAGCCTATGTTTTGGTCCTTTTGTGATAAAGGATGACAATGCAAGACTATGTTTTTGGATTTTTATTTTATTTTTTTAATCAGGGATGCAATATGACAATTTTGTCTAAAGGAAATGACTAATGCTAAAGGATAATGAAAAACTAGGATGACAATTTATGACACTATTTTTTTTTTGTATTTTTTGGAATAAAGGATGTCAAAGCAAGGTGATAATGACATTTGTCCTAGGAAGATGACTTAATGCAAGGTGACAAGGATGTCAAAGAAAAATTGCCAAATGAGGACTAGAATTAATGTAAAGTCTAGGTGCAAAATGAGGACTAGGATAAATGAAATTTGGAGAAAGGTTTGCCTAACCACTCTAAGCTTGACCTATGTCTCAATTTTGGTTATCAAAGGACTTGCTAAGGGGACTAAGTGACAAGGTCAAAATGACAAGTGAGCCTTCCTAACTAGACTATTGAGTTTGAAGTTCTCACAAAAAGGACAATGACTGAAAAGGGTAATGATGACTAAGTCCCAAGATAACCTACTTTTGAAAATAGTGATTTTGTAAAGTATAGTGAGTTGGCCTACTCCAAAGTCTACAAAGATGAAACCTAAGGACAAATTTATGCTGGAAATGATGATTATGAAGCCTAGGGAATACAACTAAAATTTGGAGAATTAAACCCTATGATTAAAATGTAAGCTAGTGGATGCAAATGATGAAGAGTTTGAGCAATTTTAGTTTTGGTTTCTGATAGTGACTTTTAAGAAAAACACGTTTGATAATAGGAAAAAAAGTGTGGACTTTGAATTCTGGTCTACGACAAGACTTTGTTTCTACTAAGAAAATGTGTCGCATGAGGTAGAAAATATGATACAATGTATAAAATGCGGTTCAATTTATCAAATGCGGCTCTACATATAGCAATTGCGGCTTAGTATGTCGAATGTGGGTTTTTGAACAGCAAATGCGGTGCACTATAGGAAAATGTGTTTCAATAGAGCAGATGTGTTGCATAGACTGTCAAATGCAGCGCAAAACAGCGAATGCATTTTAGCAATTGTGGTGCAGAATGCAAAAGTCTAATTTTTCTAATGTTTTGGTCAAAAATATGAATTGTTTGAAGTTTGGTTTTTTTTTTCAAGATGTGTGAATGTTGTTTGCTTTGTTTCAGTATCCAGAAAACACTTGGCACAAATGATATTTTGATTGTAAACAAACACAAATAAGACAAGGACAATCTTATGGTTAGGCCATGACAATATCTGCTAGATTACACATGGGTTTCCCCAACCACATATCCTTAGTGTGTGAATTTAGAAGCTTAGTTACATAGGTTCCCCCTTACAATGCACTATCTTCTCAGGCCAACCAAGCTTCCAACCCCCATGAAACTGCCATGGTAGTTTGATCACCTCTACTAAAGACTGTGAAGATGTGGATGCCTTCACAATGATTGTTGTTATGCTAGCAGATAGAAGGTTTTTGGCTACTACACAAGAGTATTTATTTTAGGACCCCCATTCGAGTGGTCATATATGGGGTACAAGATTAATCTCTATTTAGGAGGCACTCTAGCCTGAAGAGGTTATGCTCAATAGGGTGTTGGGGAGTACTACTTGGTCTATATGACACATCTGCACTCGTAATTCTAGGCTTTCCCTTAGGATTCACTTTTATATACCAGTCGGGGGTAGCTTGGATTTAGCTCCATTACGGGTTTGAGTTGCCTTGGGGTGAGTACTTTTTCCCACCAAGGCAAGCCCAAGCTCTAGAGGCAATAACCATTTCTCTTACACCCAGGATCGCATGAATGTACAAGGGGAGAGGATACTTCAATTATTGCATCAAGGTTACACAAAAATAAGGTGGATTTGGCTTTCTGATCACCTAGATTACACAAAGTGAGAGCATATTCACCTACCACCTTCAAGCACAATCAAGCAGAATAAAAGACATGTTCATTTTAGTGCACTAAATGAAATGTTTTCTAATCTAAAAATATGCAAACACAAAGCTTCAAGTTTATATTTCTTAGACAAATGAATCTGCAAAACCACAGATTAGTAGTTTTAACAAATTATCTTGGACCCACAAAATTTAAGTTCCAAACACTACAAACAATGATTAGTAACCAGAAAACACCTATTCTAGTCATATTACAGAAAAGAAAACTAGAATGTAAAAGGAAAAGTGGAAAACCTGAATGCAAAAAGGAAGAAATTATTACCAAGAAAATACGTCACAGTAGAGCGAATGCATTGCTTTGTGTAGCAAATGCGGCTTGGTTCTACATTCTGGAGTTTGATGAGTAGATGCATTGCGAATATCATATGCGTTGTTTGGGATGTCGAATGTGGTTTGGTTTGTCAAATGTGACTTTCTGAATGGCATATGCGACACAACAGAGCTATTGTGTCATTTCAACCTACGAATGTGTCACGACACAACAGATGTGGCATGATAAGAATCAAATGTGGCATTCCATACGTGTGCCTACAAAAATAATAGAAAAAACAAAAAACCATATGGAAACTACAGAAGAAAAAATGTCGGGTTCACCAATGTATCAATGGGAATTTTCCTAAGGTTAGCATGATTAAAGCATAAGTACAAAACCCAAAGAAAGCTATAAAGCACAAAGAAGGAAAGATAATTTTTTTTATTATACCAGATAATCCTCGAAGCCTCCATGAATCACCTCCATAGAACCTTTTAACTTTCTGAAAATATGTGATAGTTGCCCTCAGAATTAGTGTGTGAGCAATGACTATGACTAAGACAATGTCCAAAGCAAGGTTTGAAGGATTTGGAATGACAAATGCTCTGCTATCATGCAAATGATAAACATGAAATGAATTCCTAAATTATGCCAAAATAATGCCACTATGACTATGCCTATGACAAGAAATGCCTAAGATTCAATAAGAAAAGAAATCGAATACAAAAATGCTAAGAAGTCTAAGTATATGCATTGTCAGTCTAAAATAAGAGCAAAATTCGCATTTTATAGAAAATGCAATTTTGGATGGATGACCAAGATTAAAAGTTGATGAAAGCCTAACATCCGTGACCAAGATTGCATTTGACAACCCATAATTAGGGTTAGGGAAAAAATATGAAATGAGTGGCCAAGATGTCATTTGAGAAAATCAAATCTATAGTCGAGAATAAATGTGACAAGAGGATAGAAAATGAAAGATTTAGAAAATCAAGAGGATAAAGATTGATAGAAATATAAGATTTGGAAAATCAAAAATTTTAGCAATTACTAGATTTATGGAAGAAGATTACCAATTTTGAATTAAAATTAATTCAAAAATATGGATTTGCATGATAGTAAATAATTGATTTTTAGATTATTTACTAAAAGGAGTGTCAGTTAAAATGTGAGATCATTTTAAATAATTAATTTTATTTAAAATGATGGAAATCTCAAATGAGACAATTAAATAATTAAAGATAATTATTTAATTTAGAGAATGTGACTAATAATTAAATAAATTAATAATCTATTTAATTATGAGAATTAGTGACATATTAAATAAATAAATAAAATTCATTTATTTAATAATTAAATAAACTAAAGATAATTAAATAAACTAAGAAATTTATTTAATTGTGGGAAGATAGTAGACCATTAGTGACATATTAAATAAGTAAATAATCATGAAGAATAAATACATTAATTAATTAAATAATTATAAATTATTTAACTAAGAGATGAAGGTGGACCATAATTAAAACAGACCATAATTAAAATGTCTTAATTATGCTAGGAAGAATTATGCAAAAAATAGAGCTTGTAGGCCTAGGTCATTTTTAAGTGTCAGGATCAAATTTAGGGCACCACTTTTGTACATAGATCAAGTAACCATGCATCGACTAGAGGCCACCTTGAAGTACTTTCTCCCACTCCTTTGCTAAAATAAAAATAGCTATAAATAATTCCTTTAGTAGGAATTTCACAATTTCCATTTTCTTCCATTTCTACTGGAAACTCCTTTGGACCAGCTTTGCCACCCTTCTGCTCTACGAAATTTTTCTCTTCGATTTCCCATGTCATATTTTTTTATGTTTCTACATCAATTAATTATCTCAAAGGTTATAACAACAAAGGAAACAACTATGTTTTAGTACACACATTTTAATATTTATTTAAAAATATATTACCAAAATTGAAGAAAAATATATCCATGCACTAAAGTTTGACATTATAAATACACACAAAAATTTTGAAGGAAAAAAAAGAATTTACTATAAAGATTGGCATCTCATGTAACTTCATTTTTAGCATTTTATCAGCAACTAAATTATAGTTTAAATTTAGAAAAATTATATTCAAACAAGTTTTTAAATTTTTCAAAAAAATATAAACACAAAATTTACTAAAACTACACATTTTATTACATCATAAAGTCATTTAAGCAGTCGAGCCTAAGGAAGTCTTTTCATACAATAATAATTTAAAAGATAATGTTATTTTAGATCCTTTCTTATCCTCCCTAGGTAGGAAGGATGAGCCTCCTTAAATGGACAAAAGTAATTCCCCACTAAATCTAGTTGAGGGGACTTTTGCTCAACCAAACATTGAGCCAATTAAAAAAGGTGATAAATAAGCCTTAATGGAACACAACTATGATAACACCTCCAATAGCTCAAAGCTTGTTGAAATGGTTGAGAACACCATGGAAGGTGGTTTATGTGAAAGCTCGAGGAAAGAGGCTCTTCATGATCCAAAGTCAAGCTTGAACAAAGTTTCGGAGATTAAATTGTCACCTTCCGATATATTAATACCAATATAGAATCAAATCCTATAAGAAATTTAAAAAAGATAAAAAGAAGGGTTAGACAAATTTGATGAATTCTCTAAGAAACAAAATAAAGTTGTTAAAGGAAGAGGTAATATAGAAAAATAGAAAGGGGCTCTTACCATAAAAGTAGTAACAAACTAAAAGAAGAATAATTAGGTCTAAATGATTTGATACTTTTAAGATTAATTCATATGAGCCTCAAGACATGGAAGATGATGCATCTTAAATGCAAAAGTTGGAATATTAAGGGTCTAGAATCTCCTATAGAAAATACATAATAAGAAGATATTTGAATTTCTAAAAAAAAAAAAAAATATTGTCCTTTTACAAGAAATTAAAGCTACTAATTTCACATTTGAAAATAACCTAAAATTATTATGGAAAAATGTCACATATTTCTCAAAAAATGATAGGCGGAAGGGTGGTGTGGCTATTTTGTTAGCTAATCAGTTGGCTAAATATGTGATTAAGATCAGTGTCTCTCCTTGCTTTAGGGTAGTGTGGGTTATCTCTCCTTGCTTTAGGGTAGTGTGGGTTGTCATAGAAAATATAGCCAAAAATTTAGTGTGTGCTAGATGTATGTAGTCAATGATTACAAGGAAAGAATTAACCTATGGAAATGGCTCAATAATCTACCTAATATCCCCTGGCTCATAGGGGGAGATTTCACATGGCTGATAGGGGGAGATTTCACATGGTAGAAAATCCGCAAGACAAAATTGGTGGGTTGGATTTAGATTGGAAAGAGAATGAGAATAATTTTTGGGATAAAATGAAATAAAAATTAAAGATTTATGACCCATAGGAAGGGGGAAAAAGTACTTCTAATTTGCTATCTAGTTTACCTAGTGTAATGCATAAAAGGGTAACAAAGGGATCTAATGTTGATTAGATAAATTCTATGAAAATAGGGAATTCTTCTTTTTTTTAACAAAATTGAGGAAGAAACAAAGGTAAAGTTTTATCTTGTACACTTAGATCATCATCCTATTAATTATAAAATTTTATTAGCTAAGAAAAGTAACCAGAAAATGAGCTAAAGTCCAAAAGTCATCTTAAACTCCAATCTTTTGAAAGATGAGGATTGTGATAATGGTATTTTTACTCTAAGAGAAATTAACAAATGGTTACTAAAAAATGAATCTTAAATTAAAAAATGGAACCAAAATATTAAAGCTTGGACTAACTTTTTCAAATTTTCGGGGAAAAAATCAATTTATCTCAAAAAAAAAGAATATATCATCCAAGAAAACTTCGTTGACCTAGAATCAAACCTTCAAGACAACCTTGAAAAAGGAGAACTGGATGAGGAATTAATTCTCTACAAAAATTCCTTAAGAAGCCTTCAAACTAGGAAAATTCAAGGTCAAGGAAAATGGAAAAAAATGAATTGGTTAAGTAATGGGGATAAAGGCTCAAAATTATTTTTTAATTAAATTAAATAAAAAAATTATTAACGAAAATATTGAATGTGTTTGGGATGGATACAATCCACTCTCTAACCTGAAGATATGCTAAATCAGTTTAGCCTCTATTATTAAAAATATTTTCTCCTCAAAACACCAAGGGGACCTCTCATGTAAAACTAGATCTAGTTGAAAAAACCGATTCCCAAATTAATTAAGTTACAATCATCAAATTAAAAGAAAAAATAACTAGAAATGAAATTGAACTCATAATTCAAACCTTCAACAATGATAAATCTTTGGGACTTGGTAGCCTGCCCATTGAATTTTATAAAAAAATATTAATTGGATTGTTGAAGATTTATTACTTGTTTTTAATGAAGCTATAGATAAAGGCTCGATGGGAAAAGTGATAAGCAAAGGTATAATAAAAATAATTCCAAATGAAGGGTATAAAACCTTGATAAAAAATTAGAGGTCAATAACTCTCTTCAATGTATTCTAATATCCTAGCAAAAAAAATTGCTTTAAGATTGAGGGATATTCTCCCATGAATTATTCAATGCACACAAATGGGTTGTATAAAAGGGAGATGCGTCCTTGAAAACCTTATAACTAGTTGGAAAGCAATGGATTGGGGAAGAATTCCAAATCAAAATTTTCGCATGCTCTTCCTAGATTTTGAAAATGCTTACGAAAAGATTTAATGGCCCTTTTGATGGAGGCTCTTATGCTTTTGTCTTTCCAAAAGGAATTATACTAGTACTTGCAGCCAGGGGAGCTCCAAGGAATACGTCAATAGTCTTTTATAATTAGCTGAGCATTATTGGGCTGTCTTTACACATATCATTGAAACCAACTGCAGTATTATTATGCTATTTTCCTGATTCAAATTGAAAGTGGAAATCAAGGCGAGAACAAAAATGAGACTGCAATTAGAGCATTCATTTGAAAAAAGCAATTGAGACTGCAATTAGAGCATTCATTTGAAAAAAGCAATTGGAACATTCATTTCAAACTTGGGTTCTCAAGGGAGGCATGATGCTAATGCTAGGAGAGTATTGTACTCTTTGTTGATCTCACAAGTGAATGATGTGCTTCCCAGAAATTCAAGTGAATAATGAGATATAAGATACTACATAACAGAAAGTCAAACTAATTAATATTTTTTCATAAAATACTAAGAACTATAAGAACTATAAGCACCCCATAAACTAGAACATTAAAGTGATTGTTAAATTCTTATATCTGTTCACCATTCCAGGATATATCATTTACCTATTAATATTCAACTAAAGATACAAAGTAACTATTATGAAGTCTTCTAAATTAAATCCATAATCCGCGCAAACTGTCTTCCAAACATGCCAAAAATAGGAATCACACCACCATCAACCAAGTTCAAGCAGCCAGTTATCCATATTGATGTTTAGCCACATGGTGATGTCCAATGCTTCAGGAAAAAGCCATTATCGATAGATCAATTAAAAATCTTGTATTACTGGAGTCGATAAAATTGCAGCTACGCACCTACTTCAGATTATTTGATATAATCAGTATTAAAATCATCAAACAAGACTACTCAGGTAGTTACCATCCAAGCAAATAAAAAGCTACAAGCCTTAACTGTACTAAGGGAATCAATGCACCAAATATCTTAGAAGCAGAAAGGAAACGTTGGGAGTGGTTTCAAGAATATGAGATGGGATTGAGACATTCTGAACCAATGTTAAAAATCAGCATCATAGATAATTGTTTTTAATATATTGAGTATTAAGCATCTGGAAAAGGGCCTATAATGAACACTGACACCTTTACTGGTATATCAATTGTTATCTCTTAGCAAACAGAGGGTATCATTCTCTTGTAAATTTTGGTAGGCTTTCAAATTCATCCATTAGCGATGTGTAAGCCGCAAAGTCTAAAATCAACCCAGTCTCGTTCTTCCAATCATTATTTGCACAAGCATGTTTGCCTTTCGTGTCTGGCCTTTTTTGCAAAGCCCATTGATTAATGGATCACACGAGGCACCATTCCACTATGTTGCATCTCCTTGAATAGCTTACACCCTATTTTTGCAGGTACCCATCTGGAATCACACCCCATCGTTTCATCTCCTCAAACTACTTACACGCTTCCTCCATTCCACTATGTTGCATCTCCTTGAATAGCTTACACCCTATTTTTGCAGGTACCCATCTGGAATCACACCCCATCGTTTCATCTCCTCAAACTACTTACACGCTTCCTCCATTCCACTATGTTGCATCTCCTTGAATAGCTTACACCCTATTTTTGCAGGTACCCATCTGGAATCACACCCCATCGTTTCATCTCCTCAAACTACTTACACGCTTCCTCCAACCTGCCTTCCTTGCAATATAAAATGTCTCATAAGGAACATTTGAAAGGCCACATTTGAAATACCCCTCTTGACTATAAATAGAAGCATCCGAGAATAGATATATATAGAAAAAATTAACAATTATAGAATGCTATCATTGCCACAGAATTAATGTTCAAGGATTTTAGAATCAAAATTGTTGTATTATTTTTTGCTCATTTTCCTCTTGAATTGGGTATCTTGAGATGTATCGTATAAGGGAAGATCCTGAGTTGGGTACATTTGGAAATATTTCATTAAGAGAAAAGCCTGAATTGGTATCTTGGAAACTATCATTTCAGAGCACATCTTTAATCAAGTGTAATCCACCATCTTTGGGGATACTATCGATTGATGAAAAGCATATTTGTTGCACCTCCAAATCATTGGCCTTTTCCAAAATTGAGTTTACTGTGGATTGAACCCCAATAGTTTGAAACTGATTTAAAGGAGCAATGGATATATAGAGCAATGGATATATAGAACTACTATGGAATTGCAGGCATGAAGTTGGAAGTAGAGTCTGTGCTACCATACTCTTCAATCTACTCACATTGAATGAAAACCATATCTAAGAATATTTCATTTAACTTCATCCCTTCTGTTTTCTAAGAATATTTCATTTAACTTCAACCCTTCTGTTTTCTAAGAATATTTTATATGATTTTTTTTAGTTGTAGATTTGAAATGATTCTGTATAGTTGGAAGGTTTTATATGGAGCGATGACTACAAAAACTAGTAATCGAAAATGATTTCATGAAAATTTTATTTCAAGTGAAAAACTTATATATTTAAATTATTTCATTTAACTTCATCCCTTCTGTTTTCTAAGAATATTTTATATGATTTTTAGTTGTAGATTTGAAATGATTCTGTATAGTTGGAAGGTTTGATATGGAGCGATGACTACAAGAACTAGTAATCGAAAATGATTTCATGAAAATTTTATTTCAAGTGAAAAACTTATATATTTAAATTTTACATGAACTTTATGACTAAACTGACAAAAGGGACCTACGAAATATATAGAAAAACTTAAAAAAGAAAACTTATATATTTAAATTTTACATGAATTTTATGACTAAACTGACAAAAGAGACCTACGAAATATATAAAAATAATTTAAAAAGTGACTTACAAAGAATATATGAATTGGTTGTGGCCAATTGGTTGTGGCCAATCATATGACTCTTGTATAAAGTAATCTCTACAATATGTATATCTCTTCAATAGGTATATCTCTTCATGTAAAATATTTAAAAAGAGAATTCTTATAACTGGCTTAATGCTAAAAATAAGCCAAATTGATTTATTATAAATTTATTTCATTAAGGTATATCTCTTCATGTAAAATATTTAAAAAGAGAATTCTTATAACTGGCTTTCCAAATTGATTTATTATAATTATATAATCATTTTAATTTAAATATAAATATAAATACAATTTTCTTTATATGAATTTGTTATTTACAATAAATTTATTTCAATAAAAATTTTATAGATCAATAGAACAAAATATAATAATGTCTACTATATTTATATGTTTATGAGAAGATAAAAGAAAATAACATCTTGCTTGTTGTTTATATTGATATTATTTTGCATAGACGTATCTACATAAACACATACCCACACATAAATTTTCATAGAAATATTGATGAATCTATTATAAAGAAGTATAATTTATTTTTTCTATATATTGGAAATAAAATGATCAAACATCATATCAGATACCGAAAAGAAAGGCAATTGAATGAAAACCTGGCAATTTATTTTTCTTATCAATTTATTCTCAATCTTTTCGCCATCCTTTGACTTAAATCTGTGCACATAAAATTAGCGCTGCATTACATTTAATATCTTCTCATATACCTAAAATAAAAATTTTAACAGAAAAGCAAAGAATATCAATGAAGACATCTATTGGTCGCCCTATAGACAGGAAACTTGATTGACAAGTCTGGTTGAAACAAGTGTTGCACAATTTCACTACATATGAATACCAATACAACCTCGTATTTATAGATTCCTATGCACAGTGAGTTCTTCCAGGCTCGAAAAGAAATTCTATTAATAAAGGAAGCTGTCTTCACAGAGCTGATGGACTTGCAACTGGAACAGAGAGGCATATTTATAGAGGATTTTTTTCAGTGTGGAGCAGCTGGAGCGAAACATATCAACATCCTTTTGTCGAAGCAATACGTGGATGAATATTGAATAGGTGTCCAACCCTCAACAATAGTTCCAGACATGTGTGGTACAGCTGTTACCAAAATCTATGCAAACTAAATCCCCTGCTACTCACAATAAATAAGTAATCCTTCAAGCGGTTCAAGCGGTTCAAGCGGTGCCAAACTGTAAAGTGATTGTATTAAATTATTTTATAACTGGTCCAAAAGAAATCCCGTGCCACAATGTTTTTCAGGCGTCTATTTAACGGCGTGAGACAATTTCCCCGTGAAAGCTCACTCTAAATATTTGGCCGATTGATCCAAAAGAAATCCCGTGGCAGGATAGTGTAAAAGGTGGACAAAACAAAATATCGGAAGATTGCAATCTGATCGACAGTGATTACCGATGGACAAATTGCAAAAGACTGAATACCGATACTGGTGTGAGACAGCTTTCCGGCGTGAGACAACTATCCGGCTGAAAGCTGACACTATATATAGCCTATCGGCTAAATAAAAAGGGGAATACTCTACTATAGGATGCTAATGTTCGAATTGATTTGAATGGGAACTTTTCCCAACTCATAGCTATCCAAAGGTCGATAAGGCAAGGATCCGTATTAGCCCCTGCATTATTTATGACTGTAGTTGAGGCCATCCACTGCATCCTTAGAGATGACTCAAATGGTCCAAAAGTTAAAGGATTAAATATACCTAATAATCAAGAGATAATCAACATCCACTTTGCATATGATACTGCTTTATTTGTAGACTTGGACAAAGAAAACATAGATATCTTAATGGAAAAAAAAAAATTAACCTCTTCTATGAGGCCTCTCGAGTGAAGTTTTACAAAAGAAAATATATTTTGTTGAATTGGTCGGACACCCCACTAGATTGATTTACTAGATATGATATCCAATGGAAGGGGTCCAAGAAATAAAATAAGATACTTGGGTATCCCATTTGTAATTAGCCCAAACCTAAAAGAAATGTGGAATTGGATAAGGTACAAAATTGGAAAGTAAATTGATAGTTGGAATAAACTCTACTTAACCCTTGCAAGGAGGCTCAAAGTGTGCCAAAAAATTATCTCTTCATATACAATTTACAATTCACTAGCCTAGCTATTAAATAGCTATCATATAGAAGATATTAAAAAAACTAGGAACTTCCTATGGTTAGATGGGAAGTGCATAAAGAAAAAGTATGTTTTCAATTGGGATTGGTGTATTAGGAGTAAAGAAGTGGGTAGTTCAGGTCTAAATAATCTAAAAAAGAAAGGGATTACTCTTGTAGAAAATTGGGTCATAAATTCTTTAAAAGTTGAAGAGCTTTAGAAAGTGCTTATCAGAAACAACATACTTAAGACAATGTCAATAAAAAAAAGAAATGAAAAAACATTTCATTTATTAACTTCCTAATGATAATGTTCCCTACACAACCAAAAGGTTTCATTGTAAATTCAAAAACCATTTGGAAGGCATGGGAAAAAGTAAGAAACCCAGTAATAAACAATTACAACAAGATATGCAATAACAAAGCTATTTGGTGGAACCTTGTTCACAAAAATAAGCCTCTTGCCTCTTGCTCAGAAAAATCCTAGGTAAAAAAATGGGAACCATTTCTTTTAAATACATCTTGTGTGATGGCACCCTTAAACAAAGGACCTCACTAAATAATGGAGAACATATTCATTACTAAGATAATTCTATCAAGGCCTATGTTTAAAAAATATACCTCAAAATATCGCACCTTCAACCACCGTGAAAAATTAACTAGTAGCAAATGGAAAGATAGCACTATTTTTTTTAAATGAATGTAATTTTTTTTATAATATGTCAAGTGTAATTTAAAATATATCAAAAACTCTAAATAGTTGCAAGAACTTTACTATCACTCAAAAACACTAGAAAAAAACTTTTAATTGGACATGGAACGGGGTCTTGGAACCTAAAATACTTGTTCCATATGGCTGCTACTCTTAAAATAACTATTGTAGTCATCATATAATGTAAGTTTTGTTTTATGTGGCTTATGGAGAAAGACCGGCAATATAGAACATATATTTTTTTATTGGTTTTCTGCTAAAAAGATATGGCTGATGTTTTGTAATAAGTTATGTGATTGGAGTAGCATAGCATAGAACAAAAAAATAAATTTATTATGGTAAATTAAAGGAATGGATAAGTATTCTAAATTATTTTGGCTTATCCTTTCAACATATATACGTTGGTTGATAGGAATGAGGAAAAATTTCAATTTAGCAGAAGGGTACTTACTAAGTTTAATAGAAGACTCATATTTCATAATATCTCTATGCAAGTCAGCTTGGCTTTCGAGGTGTTCAAGGACAAATTTAAAAAGATGGAAAAGGTGAAAAGGTGGAGATAAAGGAAGATGAAGTTAAATATATGAGAACTTGCTAATGCAATCTAGAGGACCTTATAGATGGAAACACTTCTTTCAAAAATGAGTTCAAGGTATTCCACGATTGTAATTGGTTATGTGCACCTAGTTTACCCTATGTTAGTGGAATTGATCCCTTAGGTTGTTAATAAGGGAGTGGCTTTTCATGAGGGCCTACACACAAAGTGGTGTTAGGGTAACTCATGCAGAGTTAGTTTAATCAATGAAAATTAAATAAATATGTTAGGGAAAAGGAGTAAGTGCATGCAAGCACCAATTGTTATTTTATAATGAAGTGATTTTATTAGTAAGATTGGGATTTGTTTTTATCTATATTTGTGGATTTGGAAACTGAACTTTTGTTTTAATCGTTATGGATTTACTAAATGGAATTATATTTAAACAGTGCATTTTAATAGGCGAAATTGATTGTAATGGATTTAGGAGATCCGAATGATAGCATTTGTTAATTGCTTAGTGTTGTGTTTATTAAAACACGTGTTTTTTGTAATTGTGTACTGGGAGGGAAGTAATTGTTATTACGGGAATCTAAGTCTTCTAGAGTTGTAATTCGTGAAAAGGGGTTGTTGTAACTTTAGTTCACCCTTTGAGATTTCTTGGGTAGTGTACATATTGGGTTTCAGTATTGGACATCCGTAGAGATGTGTTACCTTTTGAGGTGTATTGGTTATTCTTGTCATTTTTTAGTGCAATGTCTACCCTTGGCTTCTAGTTTGAGTTATGTGTTGTCGATAGGGGAGTTGCTTCAGCGAGGGCCGAGACACAAAGTGGTCCCAAGACAACTCGTGTGGAAGTTAGTATAATCAAGTGGGAATTAAATAATCTATTAGCTTAACACATTTAACAAGATAATTAGCCTCGCTCATTGGCTCAAGGGCTTGTATGAGACTTGATATGAGTTGGGAAGGCCTGGAATGGCTAGATTGAATCTTATCTTCTTGAAATATAACCGATTCCGCACTAGTGTGCATGTGGGGCCAAAATCGTGAGAGGTTACCAGGATAACCCTAGAGGGGGGTCGGGACCTAGGAAGATCTCCTTTGGACAACCAATGCAACCTTTGTGATAACACTCCTCCTATGACAACAGTCGGTTTATTTGTATTGTATTTATAATTGATTCAGTGATTCTGGAAGCATTGTAACTATTTTGTAAGTTTGTACTTGTGTAGTTTAATATTGTTTTTGCATTGTCTAGAGGTTGTAGGTTTTGCCTAGGAAGCTCTTTTACTATCTCCTAGCATAGGGGTTGGTCCTTCAGGTACCACATGGTTGGGTGGAACGTGCACCTTACACCATTGGGTCCCCAGTTCTTGTTTGTGATGACAAGTACTTCATGATTGGGAAGCTCGTGTGTATCAGTCAATTTATACTTCTCTTATGTCACTTTTGTATCAGTTGGATACCTTGTATTTGTAGCACTCCTCAATTGTATTCAAGGAGAATCTTTGTACTATGTAATTGTAACACTTTTGTATAAACTACCTCATTTGGAAATGAGTGATGTAATTGTAATATTGAATGGATGCAATGAATGTATGGATCATTATTGTACTTTATACCTTAAGTGATTTATTTGAATGTTAATAGATGTATGATCTTTAATTCATAAGTAATAATCTTATGTTTTGTTTAGTAACTTTTGTTAGTAATGGGTATTGTATGTTAGCGTTGTCACGTACCTTAGAGAATGTATGTGTAAATATAGTTTACTCTACTTGTTTAATTACACTTTTTAAAAAAAAAAATTGGTCACTTCCATTTTGTTTGTAACATTCTCTAGGGTTTCATGGCGGGTGTTACACAATGTTGCAACTCGCCAAACCTAATTAAACCTTGAACTAAAATAATGAAATGTGAAATAGAATGATGAATGAACAATGCAATGTTGCAACTCGCCAAACCCTTCAATAAACCTTTGGAAAACTAAAATTTTGATCTTGATCTTGCATAAAATGGCTTTAATGGATGTGGATCTTGATGCTTGAAATATGACTTGAATGCTTGACCGAATCTTTGAAACCTACATCACAATGTTAGCTTCAAAAACATGCATGATGCAAGAAGACTTTGACATGATGCTTGAGATCTTGATTGTTGCAATAAATCACTAATAAATATGCTCTTGAATGCCGTTGATCATAATCTTTGCTTTTGTAAACTTAAATTATGCTTTCATGAATTCTCTCTAGGTGTTGTTTTGATAAAATAACCTTGTATTTATAGGTATGTATCCTTAATTTCTCTAAAATTAAACATTACAAGCAAACATTAAAATTTAAATTTAGGGATAATAAAATACCACCAAAAAAATATTTTAAATTGAGGTTGAAAGGCCTAAGGAGAACCCATTCGCCCATGGGTGAATGGGTCCCACACTATTCCTAGAACACATATTGTTCAAGGTAACCTGTTATGTGTTGGCATTAATTGTTTTTGATAAAGGGTAAAACGGGTTTTACAGGGACCCGAAACCACAAAGTTTACAAAATAAAAGATATGAAAGAAAATTCCAACAAAAACAACTAGCTACACAAAAGGAAAAAACCAGAACAAGCAGTAGCCACCTGCAAAAGACCAGGAAGGTCAAAAAAATCCAGCAGAAAAGCCAATAAAAAACCAGCCGCGACTAACCCAGAGTCATTAGGATAGACTTTGTCTTTGCCTCCAAATTCTGCATCTCATGAACATCCTTCTTAAATGTTTGAATCATTTGTGGAGTGGGGGGAGCCTTCCTCTTCATATTGGCCCTGGTTCTCTTAGAGATGCCAACATCCTCCTCCTGGTTTCTTTCATTGGTTTCCTCCAGATCAACCACTAGAGATCCCTGTTGGCCTTTTTCCAATTTCTCAGTCATGGCACTGATGATTATGGCATTGTGTCTGGCCATACGATTGTTTTGTTCACCAATGATTTTGTTAGTATTTTTCATTTTTTCCATCTCAATATCAATATTTCTATTTTTGGCAGCTTGGTTCTAAGTGTCATTGCTGAGACCGTGATCTCTTTGTTTCACCTCTATTTTTTCAATCACCGCTACCCTGGCTCCCAACTCTTCCAGCTTACTTTGCAAGGCCTAGTTTTTTATCTTTAGCTCATTAATTTCATTGAAAGTCCATTTCAAAAGTTTGAAATGGGTAT
>VDFB02186120.1:0-26648 GCA_007258455.2 Sequoia sempervirens
TCCCCATTCCTATCTCTATAAATCCTTCGTTTGGATATCATCGAGAGGTCCTTGGAATGAGTGCAATAAGATAAATCAAAAGAAAAGATAAAGTACACAAACAAGCCAATGTTCTTCATATCTCTAGCCAAAGGGATTTATTTTGATAGGATAAAAATCCAAGGTGATATCCAAAATGATGCCCATTGTCGGAACGATATATCCTAGGACATGTATTGTATAGGATGATGATGGTTTGATAAGTTGATTGATAGGCTATTGATATAAGGTTGATTGTCATGTTTGTGAGTGATCAAGAGTTTGATTTTGCATTTAACAGGTTTGTTGTTTTGATTTTGATTTTAGGATTGAAGTTTGCTTTTGTTGACTGCTATGATTGTTTTTGTTTGTGTTGCCAAAGGATGAAGGTGACGATCAGTTTATTATGGATGATTGATTATTTCAAGTGAAAGCGAGATGAGATGGATGGATTTTTTCAAATATTTGGATGTTTTTTGACTTTTTTGGAATGTTTTGAGGCTATTTTTGGTATTTTTGAGATTTTGCAAATGTTTCAATTTTTTATTTTTCCAAATGTTTTTTGGATTTTGTGTTTTATTTTTTTGGATTTTTTGATATTTTGAATGTTTTTGTTTGATGTGATTTTGGATGTTTTTGGATTTCATATTGGTTTTGGATGTTTCTGAATTTTTTATGTATAGAGGTTGATCAAGGATGAACCTTGCCTACGTTTAAGCTCAGAGACGACGTAGTTCGGATTTCCAATTTTTTCTTTTGACATTATCTATTTTATGGATTTTTTTTGGATTTTGATATGTTTTGATGATTTGGATATGGATATTTGTGATGATATCAGTGTTTTTTTTAGGATTTTTATTAAAAACCAAGCTAAGGTTGATTGATCAGATTGATGGATTGATGATGATGAGATTGTTGAGGATACTCAATAATGCAAGGATAGTGTTAAGCAGCACAAGGATTGAGATGGATTGATGACGATAACATTGTTGAGGATGCTCAACAATTCAAGGATTGATTGATTGGGATTGATGATGATAACATTGTTGAGGATGCACAACAACGCAAGGATAGTGTTAAGCAACACAATGATTGGGAAATATATCCTGAAGATGATGATGGATTGGTTAGACTCGATTGATCATGATTGATGAAGCTTGATTTGGAACAAAAGTTGTTTGAATGATTTAATGTGATGTTTGAAGTGCAACTTAGATGCAACTAATATTGATTACTTGGATTGATGTTTCTAAGGAATGTATTCTTGTCAAAATATGCCATGGGCTAGTGGTTTAGATTTTGGATCAAAATTGCTTTGACCAATTTGGTTTCACATTTTCCAATGTTCAGATTGCCACATAAGTTAGAGGATATAGATCAAGATTTATTGTCAAAGCAGGATGTAAATATCTACCACTCGTGTTTAGCAATGTATGGAATGTCATGGGTGGATGCTTAGATAGGTGTATGGATGGATGGATATGACAAGCATGCAAAGTATGCCAAGGATTATCTTGCGATAAGATAAGGTGTGGATGCTTAGATAGGTGTATGGATTGAGGGATATGGCAAGCATGCAAAGGATGCCAAAGATTATCTTGCGATAAGAGAAGGTGTTTAGATAAAGAATGCTCATTGGATAATGTTTCATGGCTCAGATAATGATGCATAGGATAAGATCAATGAAAATGGACCATGTCAAGATGTTTACCATAAGCAGGCATAAAGTGCACCCTAAACTTTCATCAAGATCAAGATAACTTGGATGATGGATGCCGATGGATGAAAATGGATTTGATCAATGGTTTATGGATTGATGGATTTATTATGGATGATATGGATGGAATGTGGGATTTATTACTGATTGGATGAGATGCTTTCTCCTAAAGTGGCACACATAGATGCTTGATTCTACACATGATGCTTGTTTTCCAGGTTTTAATCATGGCCTTGCCCAAAGCACCACCGTAGTGGTTTTCACTAGAGGATGATTGTTTGTTTTCAATCCTTTTTCTGATTTTTATGGATTTTCATATTTTTTGATTTTTTTGAAAGATTTTAAGCTCATGCTGAATCACAAGGTGTTGCTGATGTAGATGCCCCTATCATAATGTACCATCAATATCCTACTTGGAGAAGTTGCTTTCCCCTAAGATATGTGCACTTGAATACAACTTTTTAGATTCTTGATGCAGCTTTTATCAATCTGGGTGCTTTATCTCTATATTAGCATAAGTGATAAGAGTGCCTTCAAAATCCTTATGATAAAAGGGTCCATTGCCAATACACTTGGGGTCCAATTTGAGGGTGGATATCATCGTGGAGATTATTGGATGGAGTGTGTTCAGGGATAAAAGATGGATTGGTTGACAGTTTGGAGCTTTTGAATCTCCAAACTTGGGAAGATGAGCAATGATGGGTGGATGCGAAAGTGTGCATGGAATTAGGACCAACTGCTTGATACACTTTATACATCGCTTGAAAAAGCCCTACTTTTCTTTTGTGGACATCTTTGATGTATCATTCCCTTTTTATTTTTCTCCATATTTTCTTTGACTGATGGAGTTTGATAGGGATAATCTTTCTTTGTATTCTTTGGTATCCATGCGTATTTGATTTCTCCGATATGCTTCTTAGCTTCTTTTCCTTTGTTAACGTTCTTTGTATTTTGAGTCAATTCTTTCTTTTGATGTTGGTACCAATTCATGGATGGGGTCATGGGTGGATAAAGATTCATGACATGGTTGGTTGTAGTATTGACATTGGTTTCATCATAAGAATTCTTCGTGCTTCCTATGTTGATGCTTGCTTGAGGTGAAGTTGCACCTAGTATTCTGGAAGTAGTACCTTTGTTCTTTGATTCTTCTTGTTCTGAGATGTCTTGTTCGATAAGAGTTCTCTGATAGATAGACCATTAAGATGACATTAATTCAATTGGATGCTCAACTGACTTCAAATATACTATTATGGTTGACCTACTTCCTTGAGTGGATAATGTTGGATATCTTTATTCATGATGTCCTTGGTTTGAATTTGGGATATGTCTGATCCTGATGTTGACAACTCTTGTTTGACTATATGAATCAATAACCTGCTCTTTTTTTGTAACAATGTCAGGAATAAAGGGATCCTTTTCTGAATGAAGATCATCTATGTGTCCATCCATAGAAAGCATCTCATGGGTAGATGGAGGAGTATGTGAATCTTGCATAGATAGGATAGTTTCCATTACATCATTGTAGTATCTTGGAGATACAAATTCTTGATCTTGAATGATTTTGGAATTTCTTTCACATGCTTTGGATCAAGTTCCTAACATGGGTCATTTTCAAAGGATGCTTAGATATCTTTATTAGGCATGGCAATTGGCTCAATATCCTCTTGATCTTTGAGTGGACTTAGATCAAGTGTCAAGTTGAGGATTCCTTCAATATCTGTAACCATGAGGACAAAGGGGATCAACATGTCTTGGAAGGGACCATTGCTAGACCTTGGTAAAAGATTTTGATCATGCTTTGGAATAAATTCTTGAGATATGTCCTCTAACTCATAAGGCGATGTAGAGACAATTTAAACATGACCGTAGGTGAACAGATCATGCATTATGTCAATAGGATCAAATAATCCTAACACTCCTTGAAATAGATCACTAAAAAGTGGCTCTTGATGTATGGTGAGTTGATCTTCAAATGAAGTAGACACAACTTCAAGGTGCTCAATGATTGATTGATCTTGCTCCTTGTTCTCAACAGTTGTGGTGGAGAGATTTCAAATGCTATCATCATCCCCAATAGTGATTATCTTCTGATCAATTAGGTCTTGGATGAGTTTTTTGAGTCAAACACAATCTGATGTTTTGTTTCCCTTTATTCTATGATGATCACAAAGGTGCTTCTCATTATAACTTGGCAGTTTTATGGTTGGTTCTTGATAGTTCACAAAAATGGGGATTTTGATCAGATTTTCTTGTACCAATTGTTGCAGGACTGATTCTATTGGTTTCCCAAGTGGTGTGTATTTTCTCTTGTTTCCTTGTGAGATTTGCACTTTAATTTGACCTTGTGGTGATCAATTTTGGAGATGTGGTGATTGTGTTTGTTATTGATGTTTTTGATCTTGATATCTGACTTCTTGCCATTGGAGATGTTGTTCTTGATGTAGTTGTGGACATAACTCAATGCTTTGATGATAGGGTTCAACCAATGGAGGAATTTATTGATTCTGGAGAGAAGATATCTCTTGGCTCAATAATTCAATTAATTTGGCATGTGAAGCAAGTTGCTCTAGCGAAATTTGATCTTGATTTTGAATTTGACTCCCTTTATTTGGATTTTGTTCAAGCAGATTTTGGATGTACACTTGTGGTGTTTGAATGGGATCATGAACAAATTGATTTTGGACAATGTTTTGATTTGGCATGGTGTTCAAATTTATAGGTTGAAATTGAACATTGTCTTGATTTAGGTAACTTTGATTTTGCATGGTGTTACCTTGTCTTGGAGTCGTTAACATCTTGTTTGGACTCTAAACAAGATTTGTGTGATTTGCAAACATATTTATCCCAAAGTTTGTTGGATTCATGTTTGGAAAACTTGTACTTAGTACATTCTAATTTTTCATGTAGGGATTTGGTGGGATGACGTTGTTCGTTTGAAGGCTCATGCAAGGATTATTTGGTTGAAAAAGTTGTAGGTTTGGATTTAGATCTACTATTGGGAAATGTGTTCCAATCTTTGATTTGAGCATGCTCACACTTGTTGTGCCATTCACATTTGTAGAAGGTAATGATCCCGTGTACAAATTGTATAGATGTGAGTTTTGATAATTGGAATTGTAAGGCTTTGATAGCTTAGTTCACTTGGATTACTCATGATGAATGGATCAAGTTTGTATTCAACGTTCCTCTTGTGTTTTGACCTTGTTGTAAAAGTGACCTCTAAGGTTCTTAGGACCAATGACAAGATGGAGGATGAAAATGGGTGAATGATATGAGTGCTAAATGTTTAGGGACTTTGGATCAATGCTAGACTTAGGGTTTGATTTGTTTGATTTGGATAATGAACTTGTAAAACCTAAGATGTTAGATGTTATCTTAGGATGAACTTGTTTAAAGGATTGCTGATTTAATTAAATGTATGAGAAAGGATGCATTCCCATACACCTAACTAAACAAGGTGATTTTGAATTTGATGATTTACCCAAGTCTAGATATTGATGTTTCCAACACTCTAAAGTTTTTTGGTGGGATGGATTTTGATAAATGTTTGAGAGGGATGAAGTGTTTGATTTGATCCTAAATGAACCTAGGAAGGACTTGTTTACAAGACCAAGATAGTGAAGAACATGCCTTTTTCTAAGAGTAATTCAAAATAAAAGGATCAATGTTTGCATGAAAACCATAAGATCAAAAGATATCAAGCACATGTGTGGGGTCCAATTGATTCAATATTTGCTTAATGGATTCTTTTTCTTACCACAAACACACTCTTGATTAGGTTTTCAACTAAATTTCCAATGTGCTAATTCCCTCTCATCCCACAAAGTGCATTATGCAAAAATTGAGGAAATCAAGGAAAAGGTTGCCTAAATTTGACTTTAGTAGAAGCAAATTGAGATGAATTCCAAATGTTTAGAAGCCTCTAAGGATACAAATCCCAAGGGAAAGCAATAACATGTGAATTTGTTCAAGGATATTTCCTTCTCCTAAAGGGTCTGGAATTTTGATGATTCGTTGAATGTTAGTTTTCCAAAGTTTTCGATTAAAGCATTACATTTTCAAACTAACTCACAAGTAATATAATATCCTAGCTCAATTGGTTTGTTTTTCTTGGTGGGCTTGCCTCCTGCCCTTTGTAGTAGAAGAGACGATTTTACATGCAACCAAGGACAAAATATAAAGGTATGTTAAGAATGAATTATTAACCTTTATATTTCAACCAAGATTGGATATGGCAAGTAACTTCTTGGAATCTAAGTTCCAATGCACCACTTTGATAAACTCATTGGATGGATTGGTTGGCAACTACAAATAGGGTTCTTAATCACACAAGATTAGGGACATGGCACCTTGCGAGCATCTAGCAAGCCACTAAAGGCTTTAATCAATCCTACTAGGGGCTCTTATATGTTTTACGGTAGTACCCCGTTTTGAAAGACATTGTACAGCTAAGGCCTACATACCATCAGGACTCGACATTTTAGTCTTATCCATTTATATACTAGCCCGAATGAAAAACCAGTTGGAGTCACCTTCGAGTTCTCCTTTCGGATGTGTCTCTTAGGCAGGACCCTCTAAAGGTGACTGAAAGCAATAAAATGCATTTTGAGTGTTTCTCTTGCACCCTAGATTGTACAAAGTGCAAGGGGAGAGGATACACACTCAAAATGCACCAAAGACAAAATCACTCAACTAAAACACTTGTTCATTTTAGCCTCAAAGCAATGATGAGTTCATTTTAAAGCACCAAGATGAAGTGTAAAATTTTTCGTGTTCAATTTTAAACCAAATCGAAAAGCTAGTAGGTGACTAAGGTTCAATTTTAGCCCAACTTTGAAAGAAAACAATGATCTAGTTGGATTAAAACAAAAAATTAAGGCGTGTGATAGAAGCTCAGAGCATTAAAAAATGCTTTTGGGTTTCAAGTTTGATGCTAGAATCTTTTAACTCCAATGCTTGATTTTAACCTTCACCTTTGTTATCCTCCTCCACTTTTCTCCTTCATTTTCCTATAAACATCACAATTAAAAGTTACACATGTACTGCAAAATGACAAAAAAAATGTACATAAGACATGTCAACCTTTTTGAGGAAACCTTAGACAAGGTGCATGAGTTCTTTATGATGAAGATAACCAAATAATGTAAGATTATTGACTTTTAATTCAAAATAGACAAAAAGAAAAAATATAACCCAAATCCATATTATCAAGATTACTCAAGTGATGGAAACATATGATGTTATCTAATAATTTGAAAAAGATTTGAGACTTGGTCCACATTTCATCCTGATAACATTTTAAGGTCATGTAGACACTATACCAACTTTAGACCCATGTACATAATACATTAGATCATCAACATCATATCATTGAAAAAGCAGTAGTTAAACTCTTTGCTCAACTACGTATTCACACCCACGTTGATTATACTGCAATCCCACTCTAGAGTTAAGATCTTAAGTAATGACAGCATCAAAAAAGATTGATGATTTTGTAAATGATTTAGAGCCTAAGCTACCATGTTGATGTGACCCCTCATACCTCTAATAAGTTAAAAGCTAAAATCTTCTTTTCCATTTAATGGCCAATCCTTGTGGCACTTTTAACGAGGCTTTGGCAGAAGAGCTGGTGGGATGGATGAGCCAGTAGACTTAATAGAATGAATTGATGCAACCTATAATGTACCTTAAATGATTTGGATTCATATCATAGCAAACGCAGTCATCATTCAAATCTGGTGCATTAAATCTAGAAGATAGTCTGCCTTTATTGAGCTAGATTCAGATTGATAACCAAGAACAGTGCATTGAAAGGAGGAAAAAACACAGTTGTTGCCATCAAACCTCACCTAATGTGTTTATTTTCTTGGCTAGAATCATTTTCCCTGATGGTTTGCAAGATATGCGCAAAATGTATTCGTTGAAGGATTTAGAAATTTTTGAGCAAATGCAGTTATTGGTTAAAAGGAAAATTCCCCAACTCTTTTCACATCCTCCCTCCCTGGTAGACACGCACACAACATTCGAAAGCATAGGTTAGGTCACATGAATAGTTTGACATGATATAATATGCGAAACCATAGACAAGTCACATGAACAGTTTGACAGAATGCCTCAAAGAAAAACTATGATATTAGAGAATGCGGTGATTGCAGGATGTCCACAAATCGTCTTTATTGAAAAGGTGTTAGAAACTTCAGGAAAATACTATTGTAGTGGTGTAAAGCTGTATTCCTTAGCCTTGACCGATAGTCTCTTCTTGCTTGTGCTGAGCATGGGAGATTTAAAACAACGTATGCACATCCATGAAGAATGTAGAAAATGGAGATATTTTGTCAAATGTTATAGTTGGAGATGCGTTGGAAAATATTGTAGGAAAGATAGAAAAGGCTAGCAGACTATCTGATAGAAGTCTCTTAAGAAATAAATTCGCATATTTTATGGATAAACATGCAACTCATGGCTTGAATGAAGGAAAAAGATGCCTTGAGAATGTGAACTATGTGATAGAATTCCCAAGGAGATGAGCTTTCAAGCAAATTTCATTAGCAGGTGTAAAGCAGAATTTCACAACCTTTCAACATCCTCCATGGCTGCGCATAGATGGGAGCTTTGAAACAGGGTACATGTGTCTAGCAAGGCATAAAATATGGAGAAATTTTAACAGATACCGTATTTGCAACCTTGATAGGTGTTCTATGCAAAATGTGGATGTATTGTCAAGGCGTGTTGATTGTTGAACAGAGGGCAGCGGCAAACAAGTATGAATCGGGCTACTTAAGGAAGAAATGTTGATCCCATAGCAAACAATGATTAAATGAAACAAGCAGTGAATGTCTTACCAAAAGTGATTAAACAAACAAAGAGGTAGATGTACTATGATTTGTATTGGTGTGCCTTTTTTCAATCCTAGGTAGGCCTCTCCTATCCATCCATGGTGAACACTAGACATCATTGAATGAAATGTGAGCTATGCTAGGTTATTCTTCAGCAAAGGAAAAAAAGAATACATTGTAGTAGAAATAGACCACACCTCTTCAAATAAAAATCACATCCTCTCCCTTAATACAGAATCCATTCTATGATTACAGCATCCATGCTATAGAAAAATATATTGATGTTTTTCACAACATTGGTTATAATCCAAAAACTAAATACAAATTCGTGTTTGACAGTTAAAGAAATGTTTACCCCAGCAATGAGCTTTATTTTGATATGAATAATGAGGAAACGAAAGCTATTGTAGTTTTATTCTTTTCTCTAAAAGTGATTTTAACAGTGTAGATCATTCAATGAGTTAATCATGATAAATTTTAAACACGTAAAATAACACAAAAGCTTAGAAATGGCCAAAAACCTGCGAGCTGAAGCAACCTACTTTATATCTATTAATGATTATGAGTCAAAAGAAAAGTTGTTAATGAACTCATTTTGAAATATCATTACTTACAACCACAGCCAGAAATCAAGCAAAGTAATTCTCAAGAAATTGTAAGCAACATTCAAATGCATTGTCTGATCTCACAAAGATGATTTTTTATAAGCACAAAATATCAAATTATTTTAATCCACCATTAAATGTATACAATGTAAATTAAATAGATCATACTGAAGCTGGTATAAAACAATAACCCAAATGAGACAATATGAAAACAAGACTTCATAGAGCCTACACCCTCCTTCTAGTGCTATAATGTGGATGCTAAATCTGCATTTTCTCAAAACAAACAACACACATTAGCATGGTTAGTTTAAAACAAAACAAAGAACAACGTCCCTACGAAATACTTGACTATGATAAAATATGCAAACTAAATAAAACAAAGATAATGAAATGCAAGGATATAAAAACATAATCAAAACTTTATTTCATAGTGGATTGGTGTTATTGTTGAAAATAACCCTTTCCCAATCCTTGCTTGAGCTCCATGATGAAATTTCTATGAAGAATGATATGGAATGTTAAGATGATATGGATTCAAATGACAATGGTGCATTTATGATTGAGATTGTGGAGGATTTGATTAAGGATGAAGCCTCTATTTGTAGATTCTCAAATGCTAAGAGTTCCAAACATGGAGGATGTGGGACTAAAGATTTGGCCAATAGGAAGAGGCCACTTGTCAAGTTGTGATAGGCTTGAGGATGTGCAAGATTTGGGAAATGTGCCCAAGAGGGGGAAATTTCAAATTTGAATTTGAGAGTTAATGGTTAGTTTGACTTGTGCAAAGGACATGTAAGAGACATTAATTTCTTTGTTGGATGTACATGTCCACTTGATTTTGAATTCAAAATAGAGGGAATATTCCTCAAAGATGCCATGTTGAGTGAAAATAAGGGTTTTAATAAATCAATAAATTGATTTATTTGTGCAAGTGGGATTATCTAGAGGATGTGATGGGTAGTTAGGTTAGTTTAATTAGGATTAGGTTAGCTTAATTCTGATTAGGTGATTTTGACCAATTTGACTCAAATATTTGATTTATTTAAATCAAAAGGTATGGAAAATGCATTTGGGATTTAATTAAATAAAAGGCTTGATTTATTTAATTAAAAGGAGGGTGTTGGGATCAAGTTGATTTATTTGATTTAAACTAATGACTTTAGGAGATTGAGAAATAAACTTGATTTATTTGTCGAATGGATGAATATGACTTAGTTGAATGCATTATGCCAGTTTTGCATGTCTACAGGCATGTTTAGATGCTTAAATCTGTGGTGTAGGCTCTTCTAATATATAGGTGTATGTTCCAGGTAGCTCTGGTTGGGTTTAGGATTTGGATTCCTTGGCTAGAAAATTTGTATGGGATGGTAGTTTTTCTTCTTCTAAGTGGAGCCTTGTGAAGTGGGATATTATGTGTAGCCTGAAGCAATTTGGGGGTCTGGGTCTGGGGCTATAATCTCTTTTCAAGTTGGCATTGGCTACAAAGATTTATTGGAGGTGTTTTTTATAATAGGATCATATCTATTCCAAGATATTATCTCACAAGTACCTTCAAGGGGTTCTGAACGAGGAGATTCCCCGCTACCATTTGGTAGGGAAAGGTTCTATGATTTGGGATACTTTTAAGAAAGGGGTTGTGTTGATCAAGGAAGGATTGTTCTAGATATGTAATAAGGGGGTTAAGGCTCTCTTTTGGCTTGATTCTTGGGACATTTTTCCCCCCATTTTTCATCATTATCTTAATTTTTTGAATCTTTTCCAATGTTTCTTGGGTTGGTTGGTCAAGGGTGATTCATTTTAAGTTTTCTTATCCCTGTGGGTAGACAGAGGTGGCTAGGTGAAAGGATCCTTGCTACTGACATGTTATTGTCTCAGAGGAGGACTATGTTGAACTTCATAATATTTTTCCTAGTAGACAATGCACCTCTCTTTGGGATAAGTATATTCTTTCTTGGAGTTTGGATGGCAAGGGTTCTTTCACTGTGGCTAGTGGGTAACAAGTGTTGATGGCTCATAAGTTTGGAGGGGTGGAGGTTCCTTTGTGGAAAAATATGTGGAATAATTTCTCTTGGCCAAAGTGTAATTATTTTGTTTGGACTCTAGCTTGGAATAGATGTTTAACATGGAACAATCTTCAAAAGCGAGGATTCTAGGGCCCTTCCATTTGCATTTTGTGTGGTTGTAATGAGGAGGATTCTACCGACTTGTTTTTCCATGTTGTTATTTCTCTATGTTGTTTTGGAATTTTTGGTGGAATGATTGGAAACGTTCTTTTGTTCATGCTTCTCCCCTTGTTGATTTATAGAGAAGTATGGGTAGACCTCGTTCTCAAGCTTCTTTCCTCCAGATTGTTTGGTCCATTGGGCCTACCTTCATTCTTTGGAAAATTTTGCAAGAAAGGAATTGTAGGATTTTTTCATGGGCATAGGCTATTGGTTCAATAGGTTTGGCATAGAATTTTTGGTATGATCTATGAGATGGTGGAAGCTAAATGTGAAGTGGTGTATCATTTGGAAAGGAGTGGTGATGATATTGTGAATAGAACGGGCTTACAGGGTTATACTTCAAGCTTTGCTCTTGCTAGAAGAGGTAGGCAGGCTAAAAAGAAGTTTCAAAAGGTTGGTAGATGACTACCTCCTCTAGTGGATACTTTGAAGATAAATACTAATGGTTCCTCTAGGAGTAATCCTAGGCCTATTGGGATTGGTGGAATTAGACAAGATTGTTTTGGCTTAGTTATTTTCTTCTTCTCCTTTCATAAAGGGAAACATTATAACAACTTTATGGATGGGTTGGTGATTCTCAGGGATTTTGTGTGTGCTTACACTTTGGAATGGTGTAATATTATATGTGAATCAGACTCATAGTTTTTTTATTTTAATTTGTTGAATGAGAGAAACTGGACTGATGTTAAATTGCATCTTTCTCTAGTTGTTCATCAAATTCTATAGATGTTCTCTATGTTGGAGGTGGTGTCTTTCACTCACATCTCACATGAATAGAATAGGGCTGCTAATTGTTTGGCCATGTGGGCTTCAGAGTAGGATGAGTATTGGAAGATCGAGGACTAGGGGTAATTATCCCTGATTATTGTAATGAAATGGAGAGGGTCCTTTTTGATGAGTTGGTTGATTGAGGTGTTTGTGGTTGTAAGGCGGTGGTTTTGTTTTGGTTTTTTTTTTCATGAGGTTTCTTTTCTTGGGTTCCTACTAGATAGATCTTACAATAATCTCTTTGTATTGTTTACTTCTTTCTTTCAATAATTTTTTTACCCCTTTTATTTTTATTTTTAAAAACTAATCTTACATTAAATATGAATTGATAAATAAAAAGGATATAGATGATTTTTATCTCTTTCAAACTAATATGATAATTTGCAATCATTATTAATTACTTTATTATAAATGATGATAAAAAAAGAGAAACCATATATGTAGTCAAGGATTTATGAAATGCCTCTACCATTTTTTGCATTGAAGTTTCCTCTTCCTTGATTGTTTGAGGTGGTGTCTTCTTCTTTAACATTTTCTATTCTTTTTGGTCTGACGAGGAAGAACTTCCTATTGTTGAATCCTTTCTTTTTCCTAGAAAATACCCCTTTCCCTTGATAATTTTTAATTCATAGCTCTACCCATGAGATACTCCTATCCACCATTACTGTCGACACCTCATCAATTGAAAAATCTTCTTTCTCCAGCAAATTAATTGGATCTAATTTATTGGTAGCAATACTCTATATATCATATAGGGGATCTGATTTATGACCATCACTAGACAATCATTCTAGTATATCTTCTCTTGTTTTGAAATCCTTCATTTTAGGAATTTTCAACCTATTATAACTCGTCTCCTACACCTTAAAATAATCTTGCAAGTCATCCCAAATATCTTTAATATTTGGCATTTGGTGCAATTATAGTGATGCATAAAGGTTATTCATCTTTCTCTTGGGATCAAAATTATCCCTCCAAATATATTGTTTCAAGTTTATTGCTAACAATTCATCAATAGATATTTTGGAATCTACAACTGATGGACATGAATAGCAACTGGTTTGAATGGGGTATTTCAAACCTCCTACTTTATGCTTACTAGGAAAAATTAAATTGACATCTATCATTTGTTGTAAATTAAGATAATCCTATCACTACAGTGATTTGGAAGCAAGAATAGGGCTTTGTCATATATGAAGACTTACATGTATGTAGACTTGGGGAATTGTATGAACCATTGTTCCCATTCATAAACTAGAGCCATGGTTTCCTTTGTTATTCTAAATCCTACATCCTTTGTGATTTGGTTAATAACTAGGTATTGAATGCATCATTTACCCATTTAAAATGCCTCTTAGCTACTTTGTTCTCTAACTGTGTATAGTACTCCCATATCTTGTTCTCTCCTTGCCCTTCTCCCCTAACCCCTATGATACTCAAACCAAAAAAAATTCCAAGTCTTACAGCACAATATATCACATAGGAAGACATGGAAAATTTCTAGGTATCCTTTAGTGTAGTAATCTAATTATGGATGAGATCAGACACAATTTTTCCCTAGTCCAAGTATACTTCCCCTTTCATGATGATGTTAATGAAGTGGACCATCTAGTTTTCATATGTGCTAGATTCCTCTTTTCAAAAGGATCTTGGCAAGAAAGTGATAATGTATCCTATTCTAGACCAGAAATATGACCTTTTAAATTTTGTACAATTTTTGCAATGGACTTTCATTTTTCCTTCAACCACTCCTTGTTAAGATAACTTAAATTTCCACTGACATCGTTCTCAAACTCTTTGATTACCACAGATTTTGTTAATTTTTTTGACTATTTATAATGAGGAAAATCAAAGATCATTCTGATAATTGTTGGAGAAAGGTTAATCATCTTTGTACACAAAGAATCATAACATTTTTTTTGTATAGGGTTGCAGAGTGTTGCTCCTACTAGGATGAACTCATGGCATTGCACTACCACCGGGAAAGATGTAACACGAGCTACTATTGATCTAGATATTTTTTGGGCCCTTGGGGTGACATCAATTGAGAAAGTGTTTGTCTTAAAGGTATCCATGTCAATATGCCCCAATTTTATATCAGTAATCTTCATAACTTGAGATGTGAATTTTGAGACAAAACGGACTCCCTAGAACTTATACTTAATTGTCAAAGGAAGTTTATTCAAATTGGTATTCATAGATTTGGGTTCCATCTATGCCCCCTCAAGACTAGATTTTCCAATTAATTCAGACATTTAGGATACCTAAGAGATTATAAAAATAATTTTGTAATAATCCTTGAAAAATCATTGATAAAACTAGGCTTGAAATAAAATTTACAGTTATGTCCTAAAAGGATTAAAATAGGGGTGCTCTCTCTTTTTGGGAGATGGAACACTAGACCTCTTTCAACTTAGTTTCACTCAAGGAAACCCTTGACATCTCAATCCAAAGGATTAATGTATCAAGATGAAGATGGTTATGTGGTATTCACATGAAAATAATGTAAATGGCCATGACTGATTTGTAATAACTTGTAATATTGGAATGGATTGTGATCAATATGGATGCTAAATTTAGTTCAATTATGAGGGAACTTAATCCATTGATGGAATGTGGATGGAAAATTTTCCATGGCATGGATGCATGGGTAGCCAAAAAGGATGTTGTATGGGAGATCAAGGTCTAGGATTTGGAAATTAGTATCAACTTTAGCTAGTCTAACCTAGAGGAGGAGCTTTATAGATCCATTTAATTTATGTTCAACTTCATAATATGTTTTAGACTCATCAATAACATCATTATAATATCCCAATTATTTTGTTAGACTCAAGCTACAAATATTAAGTCCTGATTGACCATCTCCTAGAAAATGTTTGATAGTGGTTTTATGGATGTGGGATTGAAGGTATAGTGGATTGTTAGGAGATGAATTGATGAAAGGCATGGATTTGGTGAAAATTTGGAGGGATTTTAGAGATGATAAGAGTCATATCATGGATTAAAATTGAGAATGATCAATATCATTAGGGAGAAAAGATTCATGCAAGGCTTCCTCAAGGATATTTTTGTGCATGTGTGATGTTTTGAGTAGGTCAAGGATAGATACTTGTCCTATCATTTTGTTTAAGTCATCAAGGATGCTATAATAATTTTTAGGATGTGAGGAGGATGAAGCTATTTTGATGGTAATTTAACCATGTCAAGTAGTAATGACACAATTAGGTGCTTTGACAGTTATAATGGCTACTTGCAAAGGACTTTGTTTGATGCTACAAATGACAAACTTAGATGAGATATTATTGTATATAACCAATTTTTCACTAGGGGATGTGTGGCCTTCAATAGACATCTCTCATTGATTCATAAGATCTTCGATGGAGTTATTGAGTTTCATGCATGAGGAGGTTTTCTAGCAATGGATCTTATGGTAGTCACAAAATTCATGTTCTTTGTACCAAGAGGGTTTAGGAACATCTAGAACAAGGGGATTGATTGTTGGAAGTTGCATCATGTTGGCTCAGATAATCTTTTGAAGAAAGATTTTTATTGGTTCGCCCCAAGGGGTGTAAACTTTCCTAGTGTGTCATTTAGGTTGAACTTTAGGAATAACCATATGTTTTAGGGAGCTAGGCTATTTAGGGATGATAATGGTGAAGTTATTTTCATATTTTTAACATTTTTTGAATTAGTCATGTACCGTTATTGGCCGTGTTCAGTTTTATTTTAAAAATGGGATTCATCAATATATTGGGGTTTATTTGCTATGCCTTCTTATTCTTTATGTATAGATTAATCCTTATTTAAACTATTTACTTTCTCCTCTATTACCAAAATATAATAACAATCAGTAACCAATAGTTGGGTAAATCATTTTTTAATGAAATAATTTCCCTTTGAATTTTATGAGGTACAAATCCCTTGTTTGATAGAGAAAATCTCAAATTTTCTTAATTTTAAAATTTAAAATGGTTTTTCTTTTTACCAAAAAGTAGGAAAGGCTAAAATAAAATGATCACAAGGAAAATGTAAAAGAATAAAGATGGATCTTATCACTTGCAATATGTATTATGTGGGAACAATTAGAACATAGAACAATTCACATCCCACATAGCACATGTTAATAAAATTATTATTTAAAACTAATTTCAAACACAAGAAGATTGAATACCAATAGATTTTCACATGCACATGAAAAGATGAAAACTAAAAAAACCAAAACAACACATAGATTATAATAGATTTCATTCATTAATATATTTGAAATTATAGGCTCATAGATGCAAAACCTTCTCTTTAGTTCAAATTATTTCCTACCCATTCCTTTCTTGTAAATTTTTTTGTAAAGAGTCCCTCAATTACAATGTAGTTAATATATGCATTTGTAAAGTTAACCATTTATTGAGAGTAACTAAAAATTAGTAGTTAAGATTTCCTTAAACATCTCAAGACCTTAAGGTTCTTTTTAAAAAGATAAAATAATAAAACATGAGGCACTACTAATGTGGAACATTATCAACATCCTTCTCTTGTGATGACTGGACAACCTGTATGGATATTCTAGCCTAGTATGTTTGGAAACCTTTGATTATTAGAAGCATCTCTCTATGTTGAGGAAAAATTACATTTTTAGTTCTTAATTTCCATAAGGCTTTGATTCCTAATACCAAATCCACCTTACTAGAGAAGGTTGTCACATGCCCAATAAATTAAGATTTACATTGAAATCAATTTTTCTCAATCTCCTCATGCTTTCCACATTAAAACATTGTTTCTTAAAGATATTCTCAATTATTTCCTTGAATATTCTCTTCATTACTTCTCTATCGTCATCTTGAGTAGCATCTTCTTTTTGGAGATGGACACCCATTCAATTAAAATAATTTTTTGAATTTCATCCCTCAATTGGTTATATTCCTTGATAATTTTATTTTGTTCTAATTTGTTTTTCTTCAGAAATGAGAGCTTTCATTCAATAATTTTATTCCACATAAAATATCTACCATCATTAGTGCTCAGTAAGATCTACGTAGCTACTAATTTATCTAATCCCACCTCAAGCATTTCCTTGAGGTCACTATTAGTTTTTAACCAAATTGACTATTCATGTTTGGTATTAGCTATTTTGTTTTCAATATCCTTTAATAACACAATTTCTTCAGAGCTCTTTTTCATGTATGTGATAAAATTTGTTCCATTCATGAGGATATTGTTTGTACAATCCTCTTTAACTCTACCATAAGACATAAATTTTAATTTTATCAATCATTTATTTCCCACTAGAAAATCTAGGATCAAAACCCACATCAATTTGGCTAGTAGGATAGATAGAGAAATCAACAAGGGATATTAAACAATTTGTTAAAGCATTGACTTATTGTTTTATCTAGTCTCTAGTTTTCTTGTCTCTCTCTATCCTTTTTACCATGTTGGTAATTGATATCTAGAATTTGTGAACATTTCCATCTCTTGTAGATGGTCACAAATTAATTACTATGATATTAAAATATTTTACAATAATTTGGCTAACATATTTTTGTGGAGAGAGGATGATCAACCTGAACATACGTATTTATTGAGGAATCATCTAAAACTTGAGATTTGGTTTTATACTTCTTAACTTGTGTTGTTCTCTAAAGGAACTATGACACAATATATTTATTAGACATGATCAAATCAATAACCTTTATTTTCTTTGTTAGAGATTTCTCTAACCATGAAACAAGTCAAGTTGAAGGTTTGGGGGAATTACTAGTTCTTAAAGAAGATAATTGAAGAGATATTTTGAGGGAAGGTGTATTAGAAATCCCAACATCAGGTGATGAATATTTTTTTTCATCTTGTTTCAATGGATTCTAAGGGGCACTAGGAATAGGAGAATTACGATTAGGAGAAGAAGAAGAGTTACTTGCTTGAGATGTATCCCTATAGCAAGTTATATTGCATCTAAGATGATTGTAGTTATAAGGAAGAGGTAAAGAAGGAGATTAGAGTAGTAGGAAACCACCAAGGAGAAGGATGATAGAGGATGTGACTACAAAAGCAATAGGAAGAATAGATAAGGTATTAAAAACTTTGAGGGGAGTGCAAGAAAGAATTGATGTTGTAGAAATGAAAATTTAGCATATTGCATTTAATAAAGTCCATTCATTAAATAAATAAAGCTTATTTGATTTATCTCTAAGGTCATCCATTTAAATTAAATAAATCAACTTTATTTAATTTGATCCTAACATCACCCTATTTGATTAAATAAATAAAATCTTTATTTAATTAAATCTAAAATCATCTTCCATCTCCTTTTGATTTAGTTTAATCCTTAAATCTAAGTCAAATGAGTCAAATCACCTAATCCTCTTTTAAATTAACTAAATCAGGATTAAATCTAATCTTATGCATGCCACATTCTCTACATTTTCCCACTTGCACAAAACAAGGATTTTAATTAATTTATTAAATCTCCATTTTCTATCAACATGCCATAAAAATGGAATATTCCCTTGAATTTGAAATCTCCCCCCAAATTGACATGTACATCCAACAAAGCATTTAAGAGCTCTTACATGTCTCTTACACGTCTCTCATAAGTCAAACTTGGCATGTAAGCCCCTTTTTCTCTCTCCAACAAGCCAAATTTGAAATTTACAATGACCACCTAATGTCATTTATTGGTACATTGACCAAAACTTACACATCCTCCATCCACTCACATTTGGACAAGTGGATCCTTCCTATTGGTTGAATCTTTGTCCCACATTCACCCATTTTGCATATTTCTCCATCCTATCATTCTATAAATAGGAGGTCGCATTCCTCATTTTAGCATCTAAAAATTCATGCAAAGTTACTCTCTTCACATTGAGAGCTAAATTTTTTCCACTTCATCTTTAAGGTATTTTATCATTGAGATTGTCAAGGGTCACTTTCCACAACAAAGTGACACCAATCCACTATGGAATAGGTGTGCATTATGTTTCTATCATGCTTCCAATTAGTTTGTTTTTTATCTTATTTGAGAGGAATTATGCATTATTTCATAGGATTATTTATGCATTTACATGAACTAACCACATTACTAACTAGTGTTGGAGTTTAATCTTTGTGAATATTTTTAGGTACTTACATTTTGCCACCCTACTAGTCAAAATGGGACTAAAGAAGTTATTGGACACAAAATTCATTCAACCAATTGACTATCCATAATGGGTGTCAAACCTAGTTCCTATTTGAAAACCTAATGGGGGCATCAAAATATGCACAAATTTCAAGGACTTAAACAAAGCATGTCCAAAAGATGATTTCCCATTACCCACCATTGACATGATTTTGGACATGACAACAGGACATGAAATGATCTCCCTGATGGATGGTTTCTAGGGATACAACCAGATAATGATTACTAAAGAAGACCAACACAAAACAACCTTCACTTGTCCATAGGGGACTTACTATTGGAATATGATGCTATTGAGCTTGAAGAATATAATAGAATCATACCAAAGAGCCATTACTTTAATATTCCATGACATGATCCATAAAAATATCAAAGATTATGTTAATTACATACTAACCAAATCCAAAAAGCGGAAGGATCACATAGAAACCTTAAGTGCCATTTTTGACAGGCTGGAGGAATACAAGGTCTGATTAAATCTAAACAAGTGTGTCTTTGACATACAATCAGTAAAGTTGCTAGGATACATATTGTCAATAAGAGGTATTAAGGGAGACCCTACCAAGGTAAAATAAATCCTTGAGATGGAGGCACCCAAAATATTGAAACAATTGAGAGGCATCCAAGGTAGGCTTCATTTGATCCAAAGATTCATAGCATAGTTGGCAGATAAAAAAAATCCATATTCTCACCTACTTCACAAGGCAGTAGCATGCAAGGGGGATAACAAGTGTGAAGAAGCCTTCAATAAGATAAAATAATATTTTCTTACACCACTGATCCTCATGTTGCATATCCCAAGAAAGCCATTAATTCTCTATGTGTCAGCAACAACAGTAGCCATCGGTGCTCTTCTAGCTCAACACGATGAAAATGGGATATAGAAAGGGCCATCTATTATATAAGTAGAACAATGGTTGGGCATGAGCTAAATTACTCATTCATTGAGAAAGTATGTCTAGTGGTAGTTTTGCTTCACATAAATTTAGACATTACATGCTGGAACACAAAATAAAACTCATCACCAAAATCAACCCTCTCAAGTACATACTGTCAAAAGTAGTGCTCACTTGAAGAATGGGAAAATGGGTCTTTATACTATTAGAGTATGAAATTGAATATATGGAGTGAAAGCAATTAAAGGCCAAGTCATCATAGATTAGCTTGCAGAAGTACCAATCTATTTAAAGAATCCTCTCATCTCAGAGTTTCCAGATGAATCCATCTTCAATCTGAACATAGCCGATTAGTAGCAACTTTACTTTGATGGCTCATACAGACAACATGGATTAGGAGCTGGTATCTTCTTTACCACCATACAAGGGGAATGCATACCTAGATCATATAAATTGGCATTCCCCTGCACCAACACTGCAGAATATGAGGCTTTAACCATAGGTCTCAAAATAGTAGTGTAGTGGCACACCATGGCCCTCAGAGTATACAAAGACTCTCAACTGATAATAAACCAAGTGAATGGTGAGTACCAAACTAAGGATGATAAGCTCAGTCCATGCAAGAAATTGGTAAAGACTCTCAAGGAATCCTTTATCGAGATCACATTTGAGTAGATTCCTGCAGCAAACAACAGAGTAGAAGATGTCATGGAAAAGATTGGATCCCTACTAGACATCCCTCATCATGTCCCAAAATATGAATTCTTGGTAGAGCAACTTCTCGTGCCCACATTCGAGGTACTAGAATTGGAATTTTATACCTACTTGCAAATAGGTGTCCTACTTGTTGACTTACCCTCAACCTTAAAATTAACTTTTGTAAAAAAGGAATCTTAATTTGTCATCCTAGGAGATACCCTATATCATAGGAGCATAGGAGGAACCTTATTACACTATTTAAATGTTAAGGATGTGTTGACCGCTTTAACTGAGGTGCATAACAACATCTATGTTTCACACGTGAGTGGAATGACACTAGCCAAGAAATTGTTGAGGATGAGCTATTATTGGCCTACAATGGAAAGAGAAGCACATGAGTACATCAAAAGGGTTCTATAATGTTAATATCATGGGGACCTCATCCATGCTCCAACTCAAGAACTTCATCCCATCGACACACCATGGCCCTTTTAGCAATGGAGACTCGATCACATTGGAAAAATCACCCCCACTTCATCTAATGGCTACAGGTTCATCATAACTACCACTGAGTACTTTACCAAGTGGGTTGAAGCCATACCCATGACATATATAACCAGAAAGCAGATATCAAACTTCATCCTAAACTATCTCATTTGCCACTATGGTGTCCCACAAGCCATTATCTCAAATAATGGGACACCATTTAAGAATCAGGATGTTCATGACTTGTGTGAAAAATTCAAAATTCAACATCACTTCTCCACCCCATACTATCCACATGGCAATGGCTAAGAAAAAGCCACAAATAAAACCATTTTAAAGCTCCTCAAGAAAATAGTCAATGACGCAGGTTGTGACTAGCACATGTAGCTAAATCCTACCCTCTAGGCCTACTGAACTAGCATCCACACACCCATCGGTGCCACCCCCTTCTCCCTAGTCTACGAATCAGAAGCAATACTCTCCATTGATATTGAGCCCCTATCACTAGGAATATCACTACAAAACCTTGTCATGGATGAAGAGTACCGAGCATCATGATTGAATGAGCCAGAGCTATTGGATGAGTTGTGTATAGATGCTTTAAATCATTAACAAGTCTATCAGAATAAACTCAAGAGGAGCTATAACAAGAAAATAAGAAGTTGGAGAACTAGTACTAAAGGAGAATCAAAGGAACATCCCAAATCCAAACAGTAAAGGAAAATTTGAACCCAATTAGTTGGGACCATTTTTATCACAACAAGCTATAAGTTAGGGGTATATTAGTTATCAACACTTGAAGGGGAAGCTCTGCAGGAGCCCATGAACAACTCTCATCTCAAAAATTTTTGCCTAATCTTTCAAGGTATAAAACCTAAAAAATAGAAAAATATCCTGAAAAGATGGCTACCTTGGTGAAAAATTGGAAAATAGGTCTCTTGGTGAAAAAATAAAAATAAAAAGAAAAATAATCCAAAAAATATATTAAAAAAAAAAGAAAAAGAATGAAAAAGAATGAAAAACAAAAAAGAGAAAAATCGTCTTCGAGTGAAAACCACTTTAGTGGCACTTTGGGCAAGTACCTTGGTGAAAACCTGGCAAATAGGCACTTGGTGTAAATAAGCCCTTTCCATCCACTAGGATCTTCACAGCTTGTTCTCCATCATCCATCTTCCATCACATTCCATATCTCCATCCATCATCCACCCACATCCACACTATAGCTTGGTCATGTGTTCATATCATGATCCCTCTTAGTACTACTCAACCCATTCTCAAGGTCAGTTTGTCTTGCCTTTATTGGAGTAGTCTATTGTATCACATTGGAGGAATTTTCTCATTAGATCGGATTCGTGTATATTCTTGAAGTCCTAAAATTAGAAAAACCAAAAACATCAAAAAATTCAAAAAATAAACAATCATCAGAAAATCCAAAAAAATCAAAAAACATGAGAAAATCCAAAACTTCAAAAAACATCCAAATCATATCAAAATTCAAAAACAAGTCTAAAATTTAGCCAAAAGAAAAAAACAAAGTCGTCTTGTTGAACTATGGGTCTTTGAGCCTTCAACATAGGCAAAGGTTTATTTTTATAGATCCCCTGAACACTTAGGTCAGTCCTTTGAGTCCATAATAAACAAACATTTTATCATGTATATCTTCATTTGTAAATCGGTCAAGTTTTCAATCAAACTATGTGGTCTCTACATGTATAACATAGGGAAGGCTAATCTGTTGATCAGCCCTCAAGGCCCCTAGGATAGGTCCTTAGGTTAGTCTCTTGCTCAAAATCTCAAAAAACCCCAAAACATTGGAAAATAAAAAATCAAAACATTTGAAAAATCTTGAAAAATATCAAAAATAGTCTCAAAACATTTCAAAACTCCAAAAACATCCAAATATTTGAAAAAATCTATCTATCCCATTTCGCTTTCACTTGCAATAACATCATTCACAATAAATCAATCATCATCCCCAACCTTTGATGAAACAATTAAGAACAAGTCTAACAGGTGAAAAGTGAAAACTCAAAATGTCAACTCTCAAGTTTAAGTTAGTATGTAAACAAGTTGGTCAACTCTTTGTGTCAATAACCTATCATCCAATTAGTCCCATACTAAATCATCTAATAATATCATATCCTAGGATGTATCCTTCCTACAAATGGAATTATTTATTAGAAATAACACTTTTGATAAATGAAATGACATGCCACCATCCACTAGCATGTCCTAGGATGTATCCTTCCTACTATGGGCATTATCTTTTGGCAATAGTTTTGTTTCTTATCCTTTAAAAATACATTTTTGTTTGGTTAGCAGTATTAAAGAATATTAGCTTGCTTTTTTACTTTATCTTTGTCTTTTGACTTATCTCTTTGTGCTCATTCCAATAACCTCTCCATGATGTCCAAACAAAAGGATTTAGAGAGATAGGAATGGGGAAATGAACATTATCTTTTTATCCGCTTCTCTTGTTGGACATTCTTGTAATATAACTTGGTGAATACTTTCTTTGTTAAATATATGGAGGATGTTTTGGGTAGCTTGTTGACTATTGCATTGATAGGTTATACCTTTTCATGTTTTGGTATGAGATGTTTGAAAATTCTAAAGTGCATCCTAGCAAGGTTTTTGTATGTCAGGTGTGAACAAGAATACTCCTATCTATTTGTCAAGTCAAGGTCCATCACACTAAGTGCACCACCATCCTATTTCTTTATACCTTGATGCATTGTGCTTATGCATGTTATCAAACATAAGGTAAGTGGCCCTTTTAAAATCCTAATTCTTGATAAGAAAATCATCCATTTCTCATCATCATCTCTCATAAAGTTGGCTTGTTGGATCCTTTTGTCATCATCTCATTTCTTATTTCTTCTTTAGCGCACTAAGATCATACCATCATAGTTAATCATCATCGCCAATGCATCCATCTTGCATCCACAAACCATTAACATAATGCATATCACATCATATCATATAATAAACACCGATCATCTCGCATTCATGTCCATCATCATAATATAGACTTGTTAGTCTAGAATCTCATAAATCATACATTTGCATAAAAAATACATTGCATAATCATATAGGAATCATCACATCATATCATCATTTAAGTTGTTTAGGATAATATAGATTAGTTATTCTAATCATCTTAAAACCATCTCATTTGCATAATCATCATAACCATCCATAAGTTCATTTTGAACCTCTTTATCGTGAGATCGACCCTCAAATAAAATATTTTTGCTCGACCTCTTGAGGGGGCAATGTACCAATGTACTTCTTTCCACTAGGGCATTCAAAAAAAATTAGAATTTTTTTGAATTTTTTATCACAGTAAGTTTATTCTTTGAACCAACACAACAAATACATTGCTTCAAAGAGGGGAAAAATTTAGACATGCAAGATTATCATATTGCATTTAATCAAGTCCATTCATTAAATAAATTGAGATTATTTGTTTTATCTCTAAGGTCATCAATTTAAATTAAATAAATCAACTTTATTTAATTTGATCCTAACATCACCCTCTTTGCTTAAATAAATCAAATATTTATTTAATTAAATCTAAAATCATCTTCCATCTCCTTTTGATTTAGTTGAATCCTTAAATCTAAGTTAAATAAGTCAAATCACCAGAATACTCTTTTCAATTAACTAAATTAGGATTAAATATAATCTAATGCTGGTCACATTCTCTACATTTTCCCACTTGAACAAATAAAGGATTTTAATTAAATTATTAAATCTCCATTTTCCATCAACATGGCATAAAAATGGAATATTCCCTCATATTTTAAATCTCCCCCCAAATTGACATGTACATCCAACAAAGCATTTGAGAGCTCTTACATGTCTCTCATAAGTCAAACTTGACATTTAAGCACCTTTTTCTCCCTCAAACAAGCCAAATTTGAAATTTGAAAAGGCCACCTAATGTCATTTATTGACACATTGAGCAAAACTTGCACATTCTCCATCCACTCACAGTTGGACAAGTGGCTCCTTCCTATTGGTTGAATCTTTGTCCCACATTTACCCATTTTGCATATTTCTCCATCCTATCATTCTATAAAAAGGAGTTCTCATTCCTCATTTTAGAATTCGACAATTCATGCAAAGCTACTCTCTTCACATTGAGACCTAATTTTTTCCACTTCATCTTTAAGGTATTTTATCATTGATCTTGTCAAGGATTGGGAAATGGTCACTTTTTAGAGAAAAGTGACACCAATCCACAATGGAATAGGTGTGCATTATGTTTCTTTCATGCTTCCAATTAGTTTATTTTTTTATCTTGTTTGAGAGACATTATGCATTATTTCATAGGATTATTTATGCATTTACATGAACTAACCCCATTGCTAACTAGTGTTGGAGTTTAAGCTTTGTGCAGATTTGTAGGTACTTATAGATGCAATAGAGGGTGGAATGAGAGGAGGCAGAGCACATGAAGATAGTGATAGTGTATATGATGAAGAAGGAGTAGATATGGCTAGAAAAGAAGGTGAAAATGTAGGTGGAGATATAGATGTAGTTGAAAGAAGGCTTATAAGATCTATTTTGAACATTAGGAAAGGAACAAGGGTAGAATTACCAAGATTCTTAAGAAATTTAGAACCTAATGAATTAATTTACTAGATAATAGATATGTAAGAATACTTTCAATATGAAGAAGTAGAGGACCCAAAAAGACTAAAGGTCACTCAAAAAAAATTGAAACGTCATGCAACACTATGGTGAAAAGAGTTGCAAGCTGAGAGAAGAATAAAGGGTAGGGAGAATATCACTCGATGGGATCAAATAGTAAGAAAGATGAAGGTTAAATTTATTCTTGGTGATTATAAACTTGAACTTATCAAGAAGTTATAGAATTTAAGACAAAGAGAGTTAAGTGTGAAGTCCTATAGTAAAGAGGAATTTTATATATTTTCCATCACATTTGGTCGTAATGAATTATACCATGAATAGGTAGCAAGATATTTTGGTGGAAATTGAGGCTGAATATTGAAGAAGAACTTAATATGATAAGGCTAAAAAATATGAAAGAAGCATACTAGTATGCTCTAAAGGTTGAAGATAGATAGGAAAAAGAGCAAGGAAAAAACAAAGGAAAAGGTGGATTAGCAATGGAAAAGTGCAACAATAGAAAAACTACAACCATAGTAAGGATGTTAGGCCTTCAAAAAGTAAAAAGGAGAAAGATGAAAGA
>VDFB02186122.1:0-25359 GCA_007258455.2 Sequoia sempervirens
ATAACTCACTAGATGTCCCAGAATACAGATTTGTTCCTAGGATGAAGCTGGTGTTGGTTGAATCCTAGATGCCTAGATTTAATTTTTGTTGAAACCTATTGATAATGACTGCTGATGAAGATTTCCGTTCTCATGGTATACTGTTGGTGGCTGTTGAACTCCTCCATGTCCTGCTGTTAGTACTGCTACTGCTGTGTGACTGTAATTGTTACTTCAAATTATTTTCTTCAAAGTGCTGGGCATACTCCTACAATCAACCTTAATGCTTTTTTTTTTTTGTGGTCTTTTTTTAATGCATTTTCCTAGAGATTTTATCTGTTGTGTTACTTTAAAATATATTCTATCCACCTCATCATATTCACAGGTTGTGGATAGTGACTTGGTATGTGGATGCTACATGGATGGGGCTGGGTGGTATTAGTTTGGTGGAGCTTGACCATGTGGAGTCCAACAGTTCTAGTGATGAGGAGTTTGGGGATAATTAGAGGCCTCACTTCACTCTATTTTGTTATTTTGAACATTTTTTGTCATCACTGTACTCATTGTAATCATCATTATGAAATTTTAAATATAGTATCAACTTTGAATTCAAAGTTTTCATTGTTCATTATTAAATTGTTAATGTTCACTTCAAATTTTAGTAGTTTGCCAAAGTTTCATTTGTAATTCTTATACATCTTTTTGTAATCATTTTTTTGAAGTACTATATGTATTTCAGTGCCATCCTGTTGCTGCCCCTCCGTTGTTCCCCCGTTCTCCCAAAACTTAGGCCCTTGGTCCACCCGTCATTGGAACCTGTCCCTGTGTCTCCCCTGTCAGGAAACTCCGTGAAACTATGCAAGATTCGAAACACATCATGGTGGTTGGCAGTCACTACATCTCATGTTGGCTACTGCTTCACCATTTTCTGCCTCTCCTCATATATAGAAAGCAGAGCCATAACCTCTCATTTGACATTAGGCTCTACTTGACAACAAAGTGGAACATCTCCTGTAGGGATCCATGCAAGATGATACCTGAAGCTGTTGATGCCTCTGATCCCATGCTGACAATTATGACACACCACTTGTCATATTTCTCCCTTGAGGGTTCCATACTTCAAAATAGGTTCTCAGTTTGCAGATGCCATATCTCAAAAAGAAACACAAATTTGAATTTGAAACCATATCAAAATAAAAAAATTTAAAGATTATAAAATGTAAAATTATTATAAATTGTAAACTCGCAGCTAGCTAGCTTCTAAATAATAGGGATACATTATTTAATAAAAGAATAATAAAACCCTAGAATGAGAGGGAAATCCAAAACAAAAATCTGAAAGTAAAAAATACAGCAGGGATATCGTTAATTTTTCAGTTTACAATGTTCCATACCCTGCAAATGCTGCCAAAAATCAGTACAAGATCACACAAAATCAGTCCCAAATGCACTGAATGTTGTCAATGTGATTATTAAGTGAGAGGTGGAAGAAGAAATTATGAAAAAATAAGTGTTTCGATGTTTTCCTGTCTGAGGAATGTATTTATGCATTGGCAAGCATTCTTTTGCTCTTACTGGTAATTTTTTGTGAATTAACTTGTGAAAAACTTGCTTGCAAGTAAACTTAGTAGTGACTTGCCTTGTATTTTTCTTGTGATTTCTTGTGTGCCGGCAAGTTTTCTGGTGATTTTTCAATCTATGCATATAACTGCCATGTGCCAAAGACAGCTTACAGCCCACAGAGTTTGTATTTTAGACGAGTTGTATTTTGTACACAAATGTATAATTAGTGTTTAAATCTCTGACATCTTAAGATAGTGATGGACCATTACTAATCCTATTCTAACATACATGCAGTTAACGGTGTTGTGGAACATTTTAATCATTTCTGCTTTGCAAGCCTCACTAGATGTTTTCCTTTTGTGTTTTGAGGAATCATTTTGCACAGACTGTTGTATATTATGTAACCACTTGCTGTGGTTTCTATATAAATACGCGTACTAGTTTAATACAGCATTTTGGTCGTCTGTACAGGACATTAAATCATAATTCAAATTTTCTCTTTCATTGTTTCATTACCAAATTGATGAGAAAGGACAGGCTTTCTAGTTTTTAAACTTTAAAAAATTATGCAGTCTAATTTGGACATGTATTTGGAATTCATTATGAAAATAAGTTACAAGTTTTTATATGCACAGTAGCTGTAGCCAGAAGTATCTATTTAGGAATACATTAGATTAGACTCTAAAATAATATTTTCTTCTTTTGCATTATTATATCTTTGCAGTTGCTTGAGTATTAGAGACTCAATCAGTTGATATTTTTAACTAATCTTAGTGGCTAAGAAAATGTTTTTTTTTCTACTGGGATTAGACAGAACCAAGACTAATTTGAACTGCACAATGTATTGATTAGGTTGATTTACTGCATGGAGTGATGTCTGATAAGGAGTACATGGTTATCATAGACTGTGCTTCATCGAATATATCTGAAGATGCAAATCTTCCGCCTTATGTGAGAGAAATTCCAGAAGGAAAATTGAGTGTACTACAAGTGGAAAAGCCTAGTGCACAAGTTGAACCAAATCAAAGCACTGCATCTCACGAAGATCAGGAGAGCAGCCAAGATAGTTTATCCCATACATTGTTACTAGTGACAGTTGAAATCCAAAATGTTTCAATGGAGTTATACAATGGAATTGATCGGGAGTCCCCTCTTGCTCGCATGGATGTAAGTTCCTTTAATATTATATAAAGAAAATTAATTTTTCTGTAGCTTTTGATAATGTTATGGTTTGTATTTGCAGAAATCTGTTAATATTTGACAAATCATATTTTATTGGTTTTAACTTTTAACAGTAAGCATTTAGTGCTCTTCCTGAAACCTGCTGTCATTTTGAGTAATATTGAACATCTTTTTCCACTGCCGTTTCCTCATTTATAATGACGTAATAAATTTATAAATTTTGCGTGCAGCTTCAAGGACTTTTGGTTGCTTACAGAACATCCTCAATTTCAGAAATAGATCTTTATGTCACACTTCCCAAATTGTCAGTCATGGATTTGCGGCCGAGCACAAAGCCAGAAATGCGCTTAATGCTTGGATCAAAGGCAGATGTTGAGAAAAATGAAATCCATAATAATGATTCTGGGTTGCCAACAGAGTATGAAATCCCCAAACTGACCATGCTAGTAATGGACTGGAGAGTTAAACCTGATTCTCAAGCCTTGGTGGTTCGGATGCAACAGCCACGTCTGCTTTTTGTTCTGGATTTTTTACTTGCAGTAGGGGAATATTTTGTACCATCACTAGGTGCTATCACTGGAAGGGAGGAAGCAATGTATGTGGAAAATGATCCAGTAACCATGGGTGATCATATTCGTCTTAATTCATCTCTCCATGAACAGAAAGAAGATATTGTATTTTTGTCTCCAGAACGACAATTAATTGCAGATGCCTATGATGTGGATGAGTTGACATATGATGGTTGTGGGAAGACAATCTGCCTGATTGAGAAGAATCATTTGAAAGGAAACCCTTGTCTAAGCTTTTGTCCTTTCATTATAGTTGGCTACGGAAAAAAGCTTCGTTTCAAGAATGTAAAAATTAAGGTGTGTATGCAATATCTTAATCTGCATGCTTGTTTTCATTTGGAAATATGGCATTTATTTCGAAAGTTATTAATTTCTTTGTCTGCTTCTGCAAATTTTTCAGATAACCAAGCTAAGATCTCTAATGTGAAACTAGAATGGAAATGGCCAAGTTGCTTACGTGTCGTTATTTGTAATTAAAAAAAAAAGTGTCATAGTAGTTGAAGTCTCATGCACATTCTACATCATCACAAATTGCTAAATGTGACCATGGTAACTCTCAAAATTCAAGATATATTAGAGTGCTCATGATTGGTTTTGAATGATAATGAGTTCTTTGTTCATACCATAGTTATAAAACTCGGACTCGGCATGCCCAAAAAATTTAAAATCTTGGGACTCAGTGAACACTTGGGGAAAATCTCAGCTATAACTCGGCAATTTTATCGAGCATATTTTTTTTTATAGATAAGTGTTACCATAAATAGGGGGTAACTCCCAAATACATATCGAATAGAAACAAAGCAGTCAATAGGCTATGTAGTAAAACCACTACTTACTAAAAGTCTATTCACTACAGCACCAGACAACCCCCAACAGAAAATGCACCCTAAAAACTGGGCTATTATAGCCAAAAGGAAACTAAACTTCCCCGAAAAGAAGAACCGTATCCCATCAGTAGATGTATCCGCCCATAAGCCACTTCAGACCAAACCAAACACCTAAACCACCAAGCATTGGTATATAATAGCCAAATGACTTCCCAATGCGGATAATCGCCTCAGACTTCCTTTGCCGAGCCAAGCACGATCAAAAGCCATAAAATGGGAGAAAGCCTCCATATTCCCATTTTTAACCCCGGTTCTAAAAACTTCCCACGCATCCGCCATAAAGTTCGCCACTGCAGCAGCCTCATCACCCACCACACCCTCCTTGAAAACCAAAGCCGGATCAAAGAAAGCTCTCACGAAGCTAACCCAACCATTCGATCGCAACTCCATGGTGACGTTAGCAATTGCAGGAACATTAAGGCCAACCACAATCCTATTAAGCCGCACAGACACCCACTCCCTCGATTCACTCACATCCACCAGAGCACCAATGACAGTCTCATATACTCTGCCATCGCACCAGTGCTGATTCACGTTTAACACCCACGAGATAGTTTCCACAATTGCATTATGCATTTCTCTATTCTGGATCACAAAGAGTCGACTACACTGAGTTGCAAGGGACTCCTTAGCACAAACACATGCCACTCCAAACTGGAACACCATTATTGATCGACCACAATTAATGCCCCAAACAATGTACCACTCACGCCAAATATAGCCGAACTGTTCAGCTTAACCAAATGACCGTAGTAATATCCAAAGGCCCAATCCACCATGATACCAAGCAACAAAAAGCTGTACCCGCCAACCATAGCCTAAGCAGGCCTCACGAGGGAAAAGTTGCTGCCAATTTCAGTTGGACGCGTACTTGGAATAAAATAGACAATTCACCCGTAAGGCAAAACTAAGTCCTGCTTGGTACTGAGAAACAAATAATATCCTGCCAACGAAATTCCAATCCAGAAACAGTACAACCCCACATCCCCTTTGGGATTACAATTATATCTTATCTTGGTCACTGTCCACTAAATCCTTGAGTCCAGTCCAACATTCCGCCTTGGAGTCGATGATGAGCCCATCCACTTGCCTAACACCAGCATTCGCCAGGCAATCTATAGCTTTATTGGCTTCTCTAAATGTGTGACCAATCTTGAAATTCTCCAATTTACCAAGAAGTACCTTGATTTGGGCAACCCAACAGTTGAGCAGCCAACTTGGAGACCGACCGTTTATTAAAGCTTGGATACAAACCATTGAATCGCCCTCAATTTCTATTGACATAATCCCCTTACTGATGCATAGCTGAAGCCCCATCAAAAGTGCCTCAAGCTCCACAACATTGTTAGTGCACACCCCTAAATTCTTGGAGGCTGCCCAAACGCATTGCCCCACTTGGTCTCTAATAATACAACCGGCCCCCGCAGCACCGGGATTCCCCTTAGCCGCCCCATCGAAGTTCAATTTCCAAGGAAGATCCACTGGCCCACTCTAATACACAGTCTTTCTGTCGACCTTGACAACCGTGGGTAGACAATTTTTCGGCCTTTTCAGTTTATTCCATTCTCTTTGAATCTCTTCATCCCACTTCGTGAATTTCGAATGAACGCTCAGCCTTGTCCTGTTGTTTTCCACCTCAATGATTGCCTCCTTCAACTTGTCAATTAGTCTGTTGTTATCAAGTGCTTCACCTCTAAAAATTCTCCTATTCCTTTCTTTCCATATATGCCAAATCACCAATGAAGGTGCCAACAACAAAGACTCTGCCAATAACCATTATTATTGCCAATCTACCACGCATTCAGGAAATCTCGCAATTTCTCCTGTCTCGAGCCAAGAACTTGAAACGACTTCTGAAGCCAATCCCAACATTCCATTGCAATAGGGCATGAAAGAAACAAATGATCAACCTCCTCTTCGGCTTGTTCACACATCACGCATCGAGATGGGCCTGCAACTCCCAATCTTTTTAATCTATCCATCGTTAGGCACCTCTTATGAAAGACCACCCAGAGAAACGCACCAGCTTTGGGAAGCACAACTTGGTTCCAACATAATTTCGCCAACCAATCTATTCTTGCTCCAATTTCTACCTGTATTTGATAACCCAGCTTAGCAGTGTACTCCCCAGATTTTTCCCCACACCATACAATAGTATCCTCTTCTTTGGACATACACATGACCCGATTATTTAATTCATTCGAGATTGCCTCCAGTTTCATTTGATCAAGATGCAGATGCATCAGATTTTTCCTTTTCACCCTCCCGCCGCCATCAATTTCTTCCAAGTTAAAATACTTGGCAACTTCAATTCCCCATTCGTCCTCTAACCGGCCCACTTCCAAATCTAATTCGAATTGCTCTGCGAGGCTCCTGTATCCGTTCCAAGAATTGGTCCAGAACCTAGCCTTTTTTCCATTACCAATTCTCCACGATATATGGTTCGTAATTAGTGGGCGACATTTGTTTATGAATTTCTAGAAGGCCGAGCCGCCCTGGAGAGTATCCGCCATTAAAATCCTGGAAGGAGAATCATTGTCTAAATATTTGTTTTGAGCTATACGGCACCACAACTTCTCCGGTTGCCTATACATCTTCCACACCATCTTTGCTCCCAGCGCAATATTTTGCTTCCCAATCCTCCTTAATCCCGCACCACCTTCAATTTTAGGCTTGCAAGCAGTATCCCAACCAATCAATGGGATTTTCCTCACTTCATTTGACCCTTCCCATAAGAATCTTTTTAGAATCTTCTCTATACCATCTTCTATCTTTTTTGGTGCTTCATAACAGGCTAATGTAAATATTGGTATAGCCGAGAGCACTAACTTAGTCATAGTGAGCCTGCCAGCCAAAGTTAACCATTTATTTCTCCATGACAATGCCTTAGTTTTGCACTTATTCAACACCTCTTCCTAGTGCTTAGATTTGCAAGCCCCCTCAAAAATCTGGACCCCAAGAAACCTGGCAGGGAGCTTATCGATTTGGAATCCCAAAGATGCAGCTATGGCTTTTTGTATATTAGCCTTTGTGTTGAAGAAATAAATTCTTGATTTCTCCTTATTCATTTTTTGCCCCGACTGTTGTTCGTACTCATCCAAAGTCGCTTTGATGCACTTAGCCTCCCTCATACTAGCCTCACCAAACAAAGTAGTGTTGTCAGCAAATTGAGTATGAGTAACTTGCTCCACATTCGGAGCTGCTATAATACCCATCCACTCGGACTGATGTCTACGCCTTTTGAATAGAGTGAAATCAGGTCTAAAACTCCTCCTTCAGCAACAACAATGATTGAAACCTTAGGCACAACACTTGTTTGGGTTGGAAACAATGCTTAATGGCTGGAAACATCAATCAAACAGCAGTTCCAAACCCTATGTCCACAACAACAATAAACTCGTTCAAAATGATGGGTGGAAACATGAATCGCAGATGATCCAATGGTTGAAACAACGACAAACAATGAGAAATGGTAGGTGCCTTGATGATGATGGCTAGAAACAATCATCAAAGACTAAAACTTCATAAATAAACACACATGACATTGTAGTGCAACTGTAGGGGCACTATAGCGACTTAAAATGGCTTCAAATCCTCAAACAAGTCAGCACAAATGTGATCCCCAATTGGAATCACCTCTAAAGGATATGAAAGTTTTTGTCCTCCAATTCAAATTTGGAAACCAAGAGGGTTCTCATCCTCAAGATCTCCGACACCCTAAGTCACAAGGTTTGAATTCAAGTTCAAGTTCGGTAACATTGAAATTTGGATGAAGTTCGGCAAGGAAAAAATTTGGAAAAAATATTTGGTATTAAATTCGCCTTATGTAAATTTTATTTTTTCAAAAACATAAGTAATATATCCACAAATTTGTCAAAATAGTTTAACATTGATAAATAGATTTAGTTAACGTGAATCTTTAGTGTATTTTGACTTTATCAATTTGACAAATTCCCCAAAGGTATTTCTAAATATCGTCATCCTTACACATGATTCATCTATCAAAGATTGCAAAAATTTGGTTGTAGAAGTCCATGTTCTCAAGACAATCTTATAGCTTACAATCAACTCTATGTAGTAGATCATTTTGTGGAGCTTGCATTCAGCCTTAAAGAGATAATATATGACCTATACATATTTTTAGAAACTATACAAATCTTAAATCATTCTATGGACTCCAAACACTTTTTTTTTACCTAAATAATTATATCTTACACAACATCAATATATATTCTTTATTCTAATTCCTAAAACTAAAAACTTTATCTCCTTACATTTAATACTCTAAATATTCATTTATTACAATTATCAAATTCCACTCTTAATTAACTCTAGATTAGTTTATATATTAACTTTAAATTAGCTTGTATATTTATTATATGCATTAATTTAATTGACCCAAATTTTTTTAAAAGGGATTTATTGTTTTATACTATTTTACACACGTCCTAATTTAACATTGCTTTCTTATGGTACACTATTCGAATATTAATCCTCTCGAGGTCAAGGGTTCGTTATGCCCCGACTTGCGACTAAAGGCAATATATTTTACTTCACACTAGAGGTGGTATGCTTCAATGCTTGACTAGGTCTCACAATCAAGGGAGTTATTATATACATATCATACCATCTTGCACACCTTTGCTACGATGCTAAGCAGTGCAAAAGTTGAAGCCATGGAGAGTATGGATGCATGCTTAGGTGTAATTTTGTCCTTTGTTCATCAAGTAAAGACCACACACACACCTCAGTTCTTGAGCCTTGTCAAACCATTTGGAGTATGGTCGAATAACTCTACTTACGGCGAAGATATCATTGTGGGTGTGACTGACATAGGCATATGGCCTGAGAGCAAAAGCTTCACTGATGCATGCCTTGGACCCGTTCCCACTAGATGGAAAGGCAATTGTGAAGTTGGGCAGAAGTTCAATTTCTCAAATTGCAATAATAAAATCATCGAAGCTTGATATATTTCGAAGGCTACGAAAAGAATCTTAATACTAGCATTGATCCAATCTCGGAATGCAAATCTCCTCGAGATAGTGGTGGCCATGGGACACACGTAGCTTCTATTGTAGTAGGAGCTCTAATGGATGTTTCCAATTGGTTTGGTAATAAATGAGTACTTTCGAAGCAGGTTTCCGCCAATGACTATTTTGTATTTGATGTGAATGGGTCCCTACCATAGCGGAGGTTTCAGTGTTGGGAGGGTGGGAATGGGATTGACATTACTTCATTTCTTGCTACGAAAATATGTAGTGAATTTCAACGAATTCCAAATAAAAATTTCAGATTTGATAAAATTCGAACTCCATGCTTGAAGTTCGCCGAACCTTGTGACTTAGCCTACACCAAAAGTTTTCATCCTTGAATGCTTCAAACTCCAAGTTAGAAGGAATAATTGAAATGATGAAATCAAACCTAAGTTACCGGTTCGGGTTCGGGTACGAGAACCCAGTACGTGGGTACGGGCGAAATTTTTTTGGGGGTTTGGGTACTTATGGGTACGTGTGTATATATATATATACAAAAAAATAAGAGAAATATACAGAATTGTAAAACTAAATCATTTCATAGTATGATACTTGATCATTGATCAATGCCAAATGCCAAAGATAAATATTAAATGCCAATTGATAGTTGAAAAATATTCAAATAAAGCATATCAATGATATCATATACGTCTATGTTCACGATTAAAATGGAAATCATCACAATTACTAAATTACAAAATGTAGTTCATGAAACATGATTCAATGTTCATTGTTCAAGTGTTCATCAATCATCAAAAGGATTATCTAAAGAATCATCTTGACTCCTATTTTCAGTGGTTTCAGCTTCAAGATCATCATCATTTGAACCCAAAGCGGATCCAACACCATGTGGTATGTCATCAATATCATCCACATCATCCATAGTGGCTCTAGCAAGATCCCGAATGGTTGCATCCAAGTCAAAAGACTCGGGTGCTACATCCCAAAGCTTCGCTGCCCCCTGCTTGTATTGAGGATCCTTACGTGACAGAAGACACAAATTGGAATGAATATACACCAAGTCTTTAGCTCTTTTTGCAGCCAACCGGTTACGCTTCACTGAGTGGATAAAGGAGTATGTACTCCAATTCCGTTCAGCGGCAGAAGAGCTTGCAACCTAGAGAGAAAACCAACAAAATAAAAAATAAAAAATGCAAGATAAATTCAAGAATGTTAAGTGTTAAATTCTACAATACAAGTGGCAAAAAAAAAAAAACTTGTGAGAGGATCTTGATTGCAAGAGGTTGGAGGTACATATAATCTTGACCATGGAGGTACCACCATGTAATAGCATCCATTTTGTATTGGTCTTTGACAATAGAAGGGGTATGATTTTTTCCTAAGATAAACATTCCAAATTCTCTCATGACACTTGTCTGCACTTCTGGATCACTGAACATTCTAATAAATGCCCTCTTATACCCATTAGCAACTTCAAAATCTCTATATGGCGGTATTCTCCCTGGGATAGAAAGTACTTCAGTGGTATAGTACCTCGGAGATAGGGCATATGCAAGGAGGTGCAATGGAGTTGTCATCTTGTTCCAACGATGAAGAACAATTGCTTCCACCCTTTTGTAAAAGGTGTCTTCAAGATCATTCTCTCTTTTTTGTATTTCTATTTTTATTTTTTCCAACATTGTGTCCATGCTATCATAGACATCCCCCAAGCATGGTTCATCTGTATCAGCAAACCGAAGCATAGACATGATAGGTTCGGTGAATTCCAATACATAATTCACACGATCCCACCAATCGTCATGCAAGATCAATGCCTTGACCTTTTGGGCCCTCTCTGAATTTGATTGCTTCCATATACCCCATTGGTTGCTAATAACCATTTGACTCAATGCATCTTTCACCTTCACAAGTCGTCTCAGAACAATTGTGTGAGATGCAAACCGGGTCTCGGCAACCTAAGAACATGTTAATAGTAAGTTAATAACACATTTAAAATATGTAAATAATGCAAAAAATTAATTTATTCAATTATGTAAAACATGACATAAATGAAACTAAATAAATTAAATTTACCTTCAACAATTCCAATCTTGAAAAAGTTCTGAAAATTGCTTGTGACATATGGTGGTTGTCACAAACATCTGATCTCCTCACCTCCTGGTATATTTCTTTCACCCACTCTATTTGGTTGCCAATTTTGCATCACCAAATTGAGGGAGTGTACTGCACGGTGTGTCCAAAAGATGTGCTCATATCTAGCCTCTACCAAAGCACCTGCAGAAACTTTTGCATTGTCCGTAATTACTTGGACAACATTTTCACTACCCACCATCTCTATGGAGTCAATGAGAATCTGGAAATGAACTCCGTGCATCTTTCACTTCCCCTTCACAGTCAACCGCCCTCAAAAACATTGCCCCCTTGGGGGACATTGCAATAACATTAATCAATGGATGGTTTTTGCAATCTTTCCATCCATCGGAAACAGTAGATACACCTGTTTCAACCCAAGAATCTCTAATTGGTTTTAGTTAGGCCTCTATAGATTTCTTCTCTTTTTGCAATAAGGTGGTACGCACCTTTTCATACCCAGGACTTGTGAAACCAAGAGGTGCACTATTTATTGCTGACACCATGTCCCGCCAATATGGTGATCTCACCAAGTTGAATGGAAGACCATTGGCATAGAGGCAACGTGCAATTTTTTCTTCAGCAATATCTCTTGCCTCCAATTTAAATGCCTTCTCTAATGGACCCTCTCTTGCAGGTGGTGGTTTGTGGTTCTTCATCTTCTTCTTCCGTAGAGGGTATAGACAAGAAGGGATGTCTAGAGGGCCTAACTGTCTGAGTGGGTAATGTTGTTTTTTTCTTTCCGGAACTATAACTACTTTGTTTTCCTCTTGCAACCAATTTGTCAGCATCTTCTTGTTCTTTTATAAATGCTGCTATTTGTACAGCAGACAACCCCTTCTTATCTGGGCCCTCACACATATTAATCCCTTTACCACTAAGGCCCATAAAATGAAGTTTCACTCGGTAATAGGAGCTATTATATTGTCCATTGCAAAAATTACACTTCCAAACAAACCCCCCACCTCCAAGAATTTGTGAAATTCTTGTGTTATGTCTCCATAAAGGAGATCCTTTATCAATTTTGAATTTTTGACTTGTCTGCCCACCCACTGAACTTTGACTACTGGCCATTGTTGCAATCTATAAAAAAAATAAAAAAAAAAACATACTTGAAAAGCTTCTTCATAAACTTGAAAAAATTCATTAAAACTAAAGAATAGGGTTTAAATGCATACCTTAAACACTTAAATCTCCTTTGTAGAAGCTATTTGACACTCCACAATTGATCTCGTTCAACTACAATCACCTCCCTTCAAAATGCCAAGATGGAGAGAAAAAATGGTGAGAGAAAAATGAGAGGATAAAATGAAATGTTTTAGTGTTAAAAGCCCTCATATTGGGTCATTTTAGGGTTAGGAGACAAAATAGAAATAAAAAAATATTATTTTATATAATTTTGGGCCCACTTTTTAAGTGCTAGGCCATGTGTTCTCCATGGTACGCAGCTGATCCGCCTGGGTCCACGAACCACAACGTTGGGTTCGCGCTGGGTGCGCACAGGGTGCGCGCCCAGCACGTACCCACAGGCGAACCCGTACCAGGTTCGTACCCGAACCGGGTTCAAGGCCTGTGGGTACGAACCCTGCAATAGAGAATCAAACGCTTTGCTTTGAGCTTTGACCTCTCTTTTATAGGCAATACTTTGGGTTCTTTGTTTTATTTTATATTTTAACTTTTTTTCCTCCAAGTATTTAAAAATAAATATTAAATTACAAAAATGCACTTTTTGAATTGCATCATGAATCAAGTTCTAATACGTTTTCTAAATATTACATAGGCCCTATAATAATATTTAAGTACCCTTTTGAAAATAAAATGATGGGGACCATTTAAAATATTATTATTATTTTGTTTATTTTAACCCTTAGCCTATTGGCAATATGTGTTGTCATTGATGCCAAAAGTGTATGCTGAAGGATGTACATACTCTAGAGATTGTTGGTATGCAGAATATATGTCAGTAGTACTATATAAGGTTGAAATAGTGTCTAAGTATGTTGTGGAGGTAGGTACACAAGTTCTGATATGTTTACAATATGCCTACATTGGCATCATTCCTATTTGGTGCACTGCACATTGAGATAAGTTGCAAAAATTCTGCTAAGGCATTTACAGCGTATACGCTAAGGCTGAGTCATAGTATATTGGTCTTCGTCCCTCCGCAGTCCAAGCCTTTGTCTTGGGTTTCAAAAGATAAGATGGTCGAGATGTGAAGGTGTTATATCCAAGGATTCAAGTCATCACACCTTCTACAGTGAAAGTGTTTTGTTCCTCCAGTCACCAGGATCATCTAATTTCTTGGTCTTCTAAACAACCACTTCTCTTCATCATCTTCTTTTGTTGCCTTTGTTTGGGCTCAATGGCATTAATTCCTTCTCAAACATCTTCCATTAGATAATTCTGTTTGCTGACTACATGTTTCCTTATATCATTGTAGAATCTTTTGTTGTTGTGCTCTCAATTCTTGTTGGGCACATAGATCTTGTAGGATACTGTAGTGCCTTGTTATCGATGGTTATTATTAACCGAATTGTACTTCAATCAGTCTTGATCTTGAATGATGCAATACATGTTCACGACAAGTTGCTACACTGCCAAAATACTCTAGTTGGAGAAATTTGATCATATACCATGAACTTATCATTAGAATGTGAGAAACAAACAGCTTTACTGAATCAAGTAATCTACAATACAAAGCTTGGTACAAGGAGGACCTCCAAAATCAATGCATATAACCTGAGATTTGACTATTTACGGGCTGGTTACCAAAGCTATTGTTGGTTAAGAAATTATTGGTGAGACAAGTGTACACAAGCAAAATAAATAATACACTAGTTGAGTTGACAGTAAAATAATTAACATTAGCTTGTTGGATACCAAACCATTTGTTCATTCATACACTAGAAACAATTCTTAAAATAACATGATTGGTACATGGGACAAGCACTTAACTTGTTTCCTCTTGGTTTCTTTTATTCTTTCTTCCTCTTCTTCTTCATTCGCCCTCATAAATATTTTCCGGTTGTAAAATTTCACAATTTTTTTTTAATTTTCAGAATTTCCCAAACTTTTGGGCAAGTTGTTTAATTGAGTTGAAAAGTCAACTTGTTTAGTTTTAATGAATCTGAGTCTTAAGATAATGACACATATATATACACACAGACATGATACACATATTCATTGTTCCCTGCTGCACTGAAAACCTGGAAAAATATCGCTGTCCTGAAAATGTCTCATTTGCATTCTCCTTGCCTTGCTGTGGAGTGCTGGTCTCTCCACAAAATTCAAATTATCTGGTCAACAATCCAATTATACAGCTCCTTAAATTGTGATAGAGACAGTTAACTTGCAAATCAATCCCAATTGAGGTTCTTGTTTGTCTGGCACCAGTATTACTAATTCTGTCTTCACCTACAGTGCTTGTGAACATCATTAGAGTGTCTGCACTCTCTATTTGGGATATCCTTTTAAGCTATCTCTATGAAACCGCATCCATGCATTGCCCATCCCTTAATCCATCTTCTGCCATTGAAACTGCAGACAAGGAACGGCTTCTCTCCTTAATCTGCAGGGTCAATTGTTTATCAAGAAGAGACAATTACAATTGTTGATATCAGAAACTGGGATTGTGCGTTCATAAGCTTGTGCTTCTGTCTGCCATCTTGGATTGGAAGCTGGTGGTGCTTGAACAAGATAAGCCTTTTGATCCTTTTCTAAGAGGAAAGGCAGTCCCTCCCATCCTTTCCCCAAGTTGCAAAATGAAGCCATAGGAGGGAATTGGTTGATTTCCATGTTTGCTCACAAATCAGCCTATCTATGGTGTTCTCTGAGACAATGTTGAAATGGAATTTCGTTGAATGAGTTTCTTACCTATCTGGCTTCACTTAAAATGCTATCCGATTTCCAGCTTGATATTTTTCTTTTTGCCTTCACCTCAATCGCTATCTTGGAATCCTACTATATTCCTTCCTAGATTCTTCTCCTCCTCCCTCTCCTCCTATAAAAGTATTAGTGTTATCTCTCAGTAGGAAATTCGCCCCAGCCTTTCCAAGGTCCCCTTGATGCTCCTTCAAAATTTAACTTCGCTATCCTGTGCAAAGAAAGAGACAATTCAGTTTTCATTCACTCTAATTTCTTGTCTCATATCCTTTTATCTGGGGTTCTTGAATTTGATATCATGTTTCAATCCATTTCTTTATATTTTCTATTAAGTTGCAGCAATAGGTTGTTAAATACTTTGAGCATTGAGTCATCAGAAGTGGAAAGTATTTTACACTCTCTTTAGGTCAATATGTTATGACACATTCACATTTATATTATATACTCTACATTGAATTACTAAGTGGACCATGTTTTTTGTTATCTTGAGGAAATCTGAAAGGGGCACATTTTTGCACCACTTAATACCTATCTAGATGATAATGTTCTAATTTTTCTAACTGTTTTTGTTAGCTTTCTCTAAGAAATACTTTTACTTAGAGCTAAAATCTAACCAGAATGTCTTAAGGCTCCAAATTTACTGTTGATGTGTTTGAAGGGGATGTGATGTTGGTATCAGATGTAATTTGCTTAGAGTTGAGTTTATCATATTTGCACATCTAGTCTTCTTTGTTTGGATCTAGACTTGATAGCTTACCATATTTTTGTGATCCTCTGTAACAGCAGATATTTGTTATAAAGAGAAAATTTTGTTGCCTTTTTTGCAGAATGGCTTACAACTTAGAGAGTGCATATATTTGAGCAGCAATAGCAGTTATTGTGCCTCTGCAGAAGATGGTGTTATATTGGATATTCATAACAAAGATAGCCAGGAAGAAAATTATTCTGGTTATGACGTTACAAAGGATGAATTCCAGCATTCGTCACTTGTTTCAGAGAAACATGGAAGTGATTATAATGTAGCAAACAACTTTATCATTGAAATTCAGGTACTTCCACTAAGATGATATTCTTTTTGCAGATTCTATCCATAAGGGGCTGGAGGGAAAACTTGTAATGTCCCTGCTTGGGAACGCCTAAATTTCCTTGAAATCTTTATGTTCCAATTGATAAATGAGTTAGCGAGTACTTTTCAACTAATTGAAACCTTGTTTGAAGTCCTTCATTCCCAATCAATCTGGTCTTCACACTTAGAAGATATCATTAGTGTAAACCAATTACGAAGAATCTATTATCCTAAATTATGCTAAAACATCACAATTACTTATAAGATTCAATGAATGCTGCAAGCATCATTATAGTCATATAAGATACATATATATATAAATATATACATAATTATTCTTAATAATCATCTTTACCTAAATGTTATATATATATATATAGAGAGAGAGAGAGAGATGATTATAAATTTCTAAACATATCATAATTAGAAAGAATAATAATAACTTTAATAAGCAATGATAAACAATAATAATAATCAATAATAAGTAATAATCGTACTGATTCTACCCCTATAATTTTCTGATCATATTAAAAGGGGACAACATTAGTAAGTGTATCTGTTAGTACCATTTAATAAATTCGGAACATCTTTATGACTGAAAACACACAATAATAAATATACTTATTGACCTCTACTCTAAAAAATCTGAGCATATTATAATTAAAAATCAATAGCAATAAGCATTCCTATTTTATTATTAAAGCAGAACACAACCCATTAGATAGACTCCCGTATGCACACAGCCTGTGCCTTATTTCCTATCTTCCTTATTCCTTTTTTTTTTTTTCCCATTCGATGATCTTAAAACTGTATATATATACCTATCCTTTTGTTGGAAGGGAGGTGTCCCTTTGAATAGATATAATCTTTTGTTACCAACCCCTTAACATATCAATCGCTGCCTTAAACTTAGTTATCTCAACCGCTGCCTTATGATTTGCTCTAATATAAAATATGTTAATATATTTTATATTATAAAATTATGATAACATCAGATTGTTAATATTCATTTTGTTATATAAGATAATTATAATTATAATATTAGTTTCTTGTGAACATTATTTTAATTATTATGATATTTACAATTAATAATAATATTAATTGTTTCCATTTATTATGGTAATTGTATTATAATTATATTCTTGTGAATATTAATTGTTCTATTATGATAATTGTATTATAATTATGATATTATCTATGATAATTATAGTTATAATAATAATACTTGGATTGCCATTATATTTATATATATTTTTTTATATTTATAAATTTAATTTATTGTTAATATTTATTTTATCTCTGACTATTATAATTGTAATATTATCAATGATAATCATAATGATATTTTTAATTGTATTTCTTTATACTTGAGGAACGGTGGTTCTCTGATTCAAACCCTAATTGATTTTTGAAGGTTTTTGCAAATTTTGTGATTTTTGTATTTTTTGATGGTTTTTTGCCAAAAACAAGAAGCTGCGATTTTCACTAATAAATGCTAGAAAATTCGAAATAAATTCTATGATATGAAATAGGCGTGGAAAATGCTCAAATATCATAGGCGCATCCTTTATTCAAAGTTCCAGATCATTTACAATGCAAGAATAAGACATATAAAAGAAATAAGAATTTATTTTATTAAAAACCTGATTGCTGTTGCAGCAAGATGCCAGAGAGTTGAGATGGTACGGCTAAATGGAAAGATGGCTCTCTGGTTCCCAAAAATCACTGCTGAGTCACTAGAACCCTAGGCGCACCCAAGCTAACTGCCAGAGACTGAAGAAGAAAGATGTATCCTTCTGAAAGAATAGTACGGCCTGGAAAGTACAGAAGAAGTACGGCCTGACTGCTGCAGCAAGTACAATGGTACGGCCTTCAAGAATAATTGCCAGATCTCTGAATAATAACCTCTGATGAAGTCGCCTCTGTTGCTAGATGAATAAACTCTGTGAAACTCAGTCTGAATAGATAAGTACGCCCAATCTGTGACCTCTGTATGAAATCACCAAGTGCAAGCTTCAGCTGGTATTTCACAGCCTCAGTCTGCCTGATCTCTGAAGAGTTTTCGTTCTCCAGAAACGTTCGTCTGCCAGAAACCCTAGGGTTTGCAAACTCCAATGCTCAGAGCAATTAAAGACAAAATTGAATAATAAACATGATAGTTCGATTTTGCCTGTGAAAGGTATATATTGCCTTGAAGGAAAAATTCGACCCAAATCTCCATTTTAATAAATCATTTAAGTTAATGATTTAATTCGCACTTTTGACTTAGGAAAAATAATTAATTATTGGCGTCCCCCTTTTAATGAATATAAATACTCATTAAGTCACCTTTTAATAATATATTATAAATTATAATTAAATACTTTATAATTAATGCCAAATAATTAAATATTTAAATATTTCGATAAAGTGACTTTAATATAAAGTCAAATTATTAAATATTTAATAACTCATTAATTACTCCTTATTTCTCCGTCAAATCAACCAACTGCTGAACTGGGTCGATTCTGAGCTGAATGGCTGAACCAGGGGCCCTGCCCGAAATAGCAGCTTCCGCCTGACCTAACTTTCTAAAAATAGAAAGTTTCCTGAAAATGCTCCTTTGGAAGGTCTGCTTGAAGGCCAACGATACAGCTGCAAGCTGGAGCTACCAAGCGGTGAGCAACGGCTCGAGGATGATCCTCTGCACACTCTGTCGACCCTCGAGGGATCGAGAATGATAGGCCCCTAACTGCTTGTCACCCGAGAATTTGTCGCGACTAGGATGGGGACATGACGGTCAGCCCTCCACGAGTGCTTGTCCTCAAGCAATCTCAACTCTGGATGCTGTAAGATCTCCTTTGGCTCCCATGTAGCATCCTCAACTGGCAAATCTCTCCACTTGACCAGATATTCCCTGATCACACGCCTCCGTAGGTGTCTCTCTCTCATCTCGAGGATAGTCTCAGGTACTAGTATCAATTTCCCTTCGTCATCAAGGGGTGGAAAAACTGGAGAAGGTATAACATGCTGACCCAATGCCTTTTTCAGGCGAGAAACGTGAAATACATTATGGACCTTGCTATCAGCTGGCAAGGCCAACTCATAAGCAACCTCGCCCACTCGTCTGACAACACGAAATGGACCATAGTAGCGAGGTTTTAGTTTCTCTGCCCCACTCTTCCGCAGAGTAGACTGACGATACGGCTGCAACATGAGGTACACCATATCACCCACCTCAAAATGCAGCTCAACCCTCTTTTTGATGTTATCTTGCTTATCTTGCGATTACATTGCTTCTGGATATTGTCGGAGACCTCAATATGTCCTGCTGACTCTGCATCATATCCCCTGCACTCGGCACTCTGCTATCGCTCAATATCAAATCCAGAAGGTTGAGCGCCTCATACCCGTACAAAGCCATAAAAGGGGTCATCTGTATCGTCATATGGTGAGTCGAGTTATAACAATACTCGCACAAGTAGATCCATCTCACCCAAGCTCTCTGCTGACCAGCTATATAATTGCGCAAATAACCTTCCACCCCCTTATTGACAATCTCTGTCTGTCCATCTGTCTGCGGATGGTAAATTACTGGAATTAATGGATTAGGTTCATACCCGACACAAACAACTCTGCCAAAAGTTGCTCATGAGCCGTCTCTAGGCGACTATCGTCACGAGGAGCAATCCCATCGTAGGAATATCTCGAAAAACAGCTTCTGCTGATGCTGCGATCTTTGTGAAAGTAGTAGTAATGAGGAAAAAATGTGCATATTTGATCTTAGATCCACCACCTCGTAGATGCAATCTTTACCTTGGGCTTCGGCAAACGTGATAAGAAGTCCATCGATAACCCTCCGCTTCCCTGCTCGAGGGTGTCGAATTAATTTGGAAATCAGCGGGATAAATTAACTCACAGCGTTACGTTGGCACCTGAGAACACTCACGGACATACTGCAAAACATCAGTTTTCAGCCCTTTCCAAGTAAACCGTTCCCGAACCATTTTGTAAGTCTTGTAGTATCCAGTATGGCCCGCCATAGGAAGGTCGTGAAAGGCTCTCAAAACTGTAGTCCGTAACTCAGAGTCAGGAACCAAAATAATCCGCCCCTTGTAAATGATCAAGTCATCTACAACTGTGTACCTGTCGTCCTGCTCTGTCCTGTCAATGATGCCAGAAGCCCATGGGTTCTTAGCATACTCTGCAATGATCCGATGCCTCCAATCCTCTGTGATCTGTGCTAAGGCATTCAAACAGGTCTGAGACAAAGGCGTCGACTACTATGTCTGCTTCCTTAATGAGCTTCTCGAAGTCATATGACTGCAGCTTATTGACCCATTTTTGCTGCCTCTCATTCAAGTCTCGCTGTCCAAGGAAATGTTTTAGGCTGTTATGATCTGTGCGAACACTGAATTTGCTGCCTACTAGGTACTGCCTGAACTTAGCCAATGCATGCATAATGGCTAACATCTCCTTGTCATAAATACTGTAAAATCTCTCAGGACCCCTGAGTTTCCTGCTCTCAAATGCAATCGGATGACGCTCCTGCATCAGAACGGCACCAATGCCCTCTCCTGAAGCATCACAGAATAAATCGAATGACTTCGTAAAGTCAGGCAATGCTAGCACCGGACATGATGTCATGATCACCTTGAACACATCAAAGCATCGCTGTGGTGATGAAAAGCCCCCTTCTTCGTTAAGTCAGTAAGGGGTGCGGCGTGACGTGAGAACCCGCTAACAAATCTCCTGTAGAATGCACACAACCCAATGAATCCTCTGAGCCGCGTAAGGTTCTCAGGTACCGGCCAATCAACAATAGCTCGGACCTTTTCAGGGTCCATACTCACTCCAGCGATGATGCCCCGGATATAACAACTCCTCCATACCAAGCTCACACTTGGATTCCTTAGCATAGAAAGACTCATCTGCTAAGATACCCAAGACTGCATCTAAGTGAGCCAGATGCTCCTCCCATGACCTGCTATAAACCAAAATGTCATCGAAGAAGACTAGCACAAATCTCCTCAAGTAATTGCTTGAAAACCATTCATGGTTGCACGAGGTGTAGGTGGAGTGGTTAACTTGAAGGGGCTAACCAAGAACTTCGAAGTGACCCGCCAATGACTTACTTGGGAAGCGGGGTTTTCTCAATATCTGCTCCTCATGCGAGATCACGATGTTGCCACGATCTCAGTCAATCTTCGTAAAGAAGACAGCTCCGTGCAACTCATCTATCAGCTCATCAATGCGTGGAATAGGGTACCTGTTCTTGATTGTTCTTTTGTTGAGCTGCCTTTAATCAATACACATCCGAAGTGATCCGTCCTTCTTCTTCACCAATACAACCGATGAAGCGAAAGGAGACTTGCTAGGTCTGATATGGCCCATAGCTAACAACTCATTAATGGTCTTCTCTATCTCATCTTTGAGTCGTTTCGGATGTCGGTAGGGAGTGATCATAACGGGCTTTGCGCCCTCCTCCAACTCGATAATGTGCTCCGTACCCCTGTCTGGAGGTCTACCAGGTGGAATGTCACTAAACACTTTGGAGTGTTTAGTCCTCAAAATCTGTATGTCAGGGTGGTACTCACCCTTCTGCGGCTCCTGCTGGGCTGGCATCAACATGCACTCAGCCGCCCAGTCAACCATATCATGACGAATGAGCCTCTCCATCTGTCTGAATGAAACCATCCTCAGATTACTGTCCCGAATCGCCTTGATGACATGTGGTCTCCCGTCAACCTTGAATTTCATTTCCATATCCCGTAGGTTGAGCGTGAACTCACCCAAATCATGCAACCATGCCATCCCTAATACACCATCTGTATCCCCCATATTAACAACATAGAATTCAGTCTTGAATTCATAGTTGTTCAATCTCATCGGAAGATCAGTAATCTTTCTGTCGCACCTGAGAGTATATCCGTCAGCCACCTTGACTCGAATACCCTCGAAAGCCTCTGTCTGGATACCACGCCTCTCCACTAAACGTGCATCAATAAAATTGTGTGTAGCACCCGTATCCAACAATGTAATCACCTTCTGACCTGCTAAGAGCCCACGGAGTCGAAATGAACCATCTCTCTGAAGACTAGTCAGATGGGCTTCCTGTAGCTTCCTTCCACCTTCATGCTCACCCTCATTTTCGGACTTCTCATCATCTGAAGGCTCGGAATCAGCTTGCTGGTCTGACAGATCAGATTGCTCTCCGCCCTCATAAAACCACTCCATTTGGTTATTTTTGACTTTCGGACGAAGTGGGCATATGTGTTTTTCATCATAGGGTGCCTTGCACCAAAAACACAACTTCTTCTTACCTAATTCGTTCAAAGTTTCTCTGTCAAACGGGGGTGCATTCTGTCTCTTAGGATCCTGTTGATCCTTCCTCCTGTCAAAGGGTCAATTTCTGTCATTGTTTCTATCGAAAGGCCTGTTGGGTCTCGTGTATGGAGTGGACCCTGAATTGAACTTGCTGCGAGGTGCTGCAAGTTCCATGTTTCGTGCCTTCCGCATGGCTTCCTGAAGTGTGGGAGGGTCAAAAGCCTTAACCCAACCTCTCATGGGTTCTGTCAAACCCTCAACAAATAGTATAATGAGTCTCCATTCTGAAATCCCTGTGACCATGACTGCCACTCTCTGAAACTCACCTATGTATGCATCCAAACTGCCTGTCTGTCTGAGCTGAGCCAACTCTCTGAAATACAGTTCTAGATCCTTCCTATCGAATCTCTCTATCAGTCTGCTGGTGAACTCCTGATAGGTATTGACCGCATGATGGCCTAGCGTGTACATGCCATGGTGCCACCAATCGTGTGCTACTCCGTCAAGATGTAAAGTGGCAAATTTAATTGCCTCATCCTCCTGCATAGGCCTAAGTGACAAGTAATTGTCCAATTTCTGGACCCAAGACCTAGCTGATGTCTTCTCTGACCCATCAAAATATGGCAGCGTAATCTTGCTCACCGCATACTGCAAATCTCTATTCACCTGTGGCTGCTGCTGCTGATGTTGTGGGGGTCTACGGTCAAATCTACCTCCTCCTCTAGGTTTATAGACATCTATAAACTCATGAAATGTAAGTGCCTGCCCAATCTCAGGCGCTAGTGACATGTACTCGCCATGAAATCTCGTCAAATCTGCCACTGACATGCCATTCTGTGGCTGAAACTCCTGATGCTGTACCTGATGCTCTGCCCCTGGAGTCTGAGGTGGAGTCTCTCTAGGTAAGAAAGTAGGCTGGCCTGGCCTACGCTCCTGGTAGATCGGTGACGGCTGTCTAGGTACGGATGCCAATGGCTGATCCACTGGTGCAGTCCCGCCCGTCTGTCCAATCTGAATGTAGTGTGGCTGTGTGGGCGTACACTGTCTAATGGTACCCATCAGCTGAGACATCATATCCATCATATTATCGTGCCTCCGTCTAAACTCCTCATCGGTGATATCACCCTCTGCATGCGCCTTCCCTGGATCCCTACGAGTCTCTAAGGAAGTCTCACGTTCTGCCATTAGGGTTGCAACACTGTTTTCACTACCGTCAGAACTGGATCTGTGAATACCAAGCACCCCTGACACTGTCTGACCTTCTGGGATAGGTGGACCTGTCCAATCCTCGTCTTTTCCTGTCCCTACGCCTCTAATATACTGAATAGGATCTCGGCTCATGAAAAAGTAACCAAAAAGCACACTGAATATTGAAAAAGCAACTGAAAAAGCACAGGATGGCAGGATAACTGTGCTATGATACCACTGTCAGAACCCTGGTGGTTCTCTGATTCAAACCCTAATTGATTTTTGAAGGTTTTTGCAAATTTTGTGATTTTTGTATTTTTTGATGGTTTTTTGCCAAAAACAAGAAGCTGCGATTTTCACTAATAAATGCTAGAAAATTCGAAATAAATTCTATGATATGAAATAGGCGTGGAAAATGCTCAAATATCATAGGCGCATCCTTTATTCAAAGTTCCAGATCATTTACAATGCAAGAATAAGACATATAAAAGAAATAAGAATTTATTTTATTAAAAACCTGATTGCTGTTGCAGCAAGATGCCAGAGAGTTGAGATGGTACGGCTAAATGGAAAGATGGCTCTCTGATTCCCAAAAATCACTGCTGAGTCACTAGAACCCTAGGCGCACCCAAGCTAACTGCCAGAGACTGAAGAAGAAAGATGTATCCTTCTGAAAGAATAGTACGGCCTGGAAAGTACAGAAGAAGTACGGCCTGACTGCTGCAGCAAGTACAATGGTACGGCCTTCAAGAATAATTGCCAGATCTCTGAATAATAACCTCTGATGAAGTCGCCTCTGTTGCTAGATGAATAAACTCTGTGAAACTCAGTCTGAATAGATAAGTACGCCCAATCTGTGACCTCTGTATGAAATCACCAAGTGCAAGCTTCAGCTAGTATTTCACAGCCTCAGTCTGCCTGATCTCTGAAGAGTTTTCGTTCTCCAGAAACGTTCGTCTGCCAGAAACCCTAGGGTTTGCAAACTCCAATGCTCAGAGCAATTAAAGACAAAATTGAATAATAAACATGATAGTTCGATTTTGCCTGTAAAATGTATATATTGCCTTGAAGGAAAAATTCGACCCAAATCTCCATTTTAATAAATCATTTAAGTTAATGATTTAATTCGCACTTTTGACTTAGGAAAAATAATTAATTATTGGCGTCCCCTTTTTAATGAATATAAATATTTACTCATTAAGTCACCTTTTAATAATATATTATAAAGTATAATTAAATACTTTATAATTAAGCCAAATAATTAAATATTTAAATATTTCAATAAAGTGACTTTAATATAAAGTCAAATTATTAAATATTTAATAACTCATTAATTACTCCTTATTTCTCTGTCAAATCAACCAACTGCTGAACTGGGTCGATTCTGAGCTGAATGGCTGAACCAGGTGCCTTGCCCGAAATAGCAGCTTCCGCCTGACCTAACTTTCTAAAAATAGAAAGTTTCCTGAAAATGCTCACTGGAAGATTCTGTGAAGGCCCAACCTGATACAACTGCAACTGGAGCTACCAAACACTGAGCAACGGCTCCAGATGATCCTCTGCACACTCCTGTCAGCCTACGAGGATCGAAATGATAGGCTAACCTTGTCACC
>VDFB02186125.1:0-26291 GCA_007258455.2 Sequoia sempervirens
GTTTTGGCTCCAAACAAATGGGGAGCTCTATTTATGGGCTGGTTTTCTTAATTTTTGGGTAACTTTGGGGACAAGCTCGCATATTGCGAAAGGGTTATTCTGTAGCTTTCTATAGCTTGCATGTGTTGTAGAACTTGGGGATTTGAGATCCTCTGAATGTAAGAAGTTCCATTTTATGAATAATAAAATTATTCTCTAGTTTGTGGGTTATTTTCTGTGTCTCGGGTTTGCGCCCTCATCAAATATTTACCAACTCTTTCCTTCCTATGTCAAGTTGAGGATGTGTAGAGACCCATACACTCCTTTATTGTTTGAAGTAATTTTTGAAAGGTGAGAATACACTGACATAAAGGGGTTGCAATTTGTGGATGATATGTGTTGGAAGTGTGAGAAAATCTATTCCCATACTCTTTTCTTCTTCGATTGTATTGAATGCCACATGGCTACCATGACCATCAAATATGAGAAGTTGTCTATTTGTTGGTGACACACTGCCTGAGACATTTGTAGCAAAAATTTTTAACCATTTGACAAACAATTCTTTGGTCATCCAAGCATGCTCTTGGACTACCATGCATGCCCTTGGCTCTGTAAGGAAAGACTCTAGTGTGGAATTCACTTTCCTAATGTCAATTCACAGGAGAATAAGGTGGGAATACTTTTAATTTCAAACTACAGAGCATTAAGATTCACACATACAAGAATAGACAATAATATCAATAGAGAATAGACACTAGATTTACGTGGGATAACCCTTTCAGGAGAAAAACCCACCACCAAAGAGAAGTCACTTTATTCACAGTAAAAAAATTACAATAAAGTTACAGATCCCTCCTTCTTAGTATTAGTTCTCTGATATTACACAACATTACAATCAGCCAACCACACAATCAATCACAACACTATTACAATGTTCTTTCAACATATAGTCCGCTCAACCACCCCGTGGACACACATCGATCTACGGTTCTTCTTATTTGCTATGTTCACTTCGACCCTTCAATTTCCAGGAATCTATTGTCCAAACCGATTCGATACGCTCAACTACCAAGAAGCTCAATCGTCGAAATTATCCCACATTGGTGCAGAATATTAACAGTCATTAGTTTATAAACAAAAGCCAAAAGACTTTAGGTATCCACGAGTTATCCCTTTTGATTACCAACTCACTCATACACCCGTGGTCAAACCAACCATTAGCATGGCCCCACCAAAGTGAACTCCCATCGGCGCGTCACTAAAAATGTTAACTTCATAACTCCACATACAAGTTACAAATTTACCAATCCCCACGACCACTGTCGCTGATTCGGAGAAAACTAAAACTTCATAACCACCGAATACAAGTTACGAAGTTACCAATTCCTACGACCATTGTCATCTAGTTAGAGAAAACTCAAACTTCATAACTCCCATTGTTGGTTATGAGTTTACCAAATCCCGCGACAAGATTAAAAGTTACAGAAATCACCGATGTTGCGACAACAAAGGAGATCAGTTAGTCGAGAGGTTATGAAACTTCCAAAGTCTGAGACTTAGGTTATGAACTTAGGAACTCCAGAAATCGGCCGACAATGAAGACTTGAACAAAGATACAAGCTAGCAAGTTGAGGCACAATTTCCAACAATATCCCACTTGACGAAGATTTACTGGCTTCCTCCAAACTCAAAGTTAATGAAGGTCATGGGCTCCAAGGCCCATTGAACTAACACACCACCTAAACTTGTGTGTGCTCATGGGCTTTTTCAATGCATTTGCAATATTTTTCATGGTATCCACCTTTTCTAAACAAACCTTTCCATCCTCCACCATATCTCGTACAAAATGATACTACACATCAATATGTTTCGTCCTGGAATGGAAAGTTGGATTTTTTGCCAAACAAATAGCACTCTGACTGTCACAACAAATTAAAATTTTCCTTGTACTAAACCCAGCATCAGAACACAAATTTTTAATCCATACAACTTCTTTCCAGGCATGTGTTGCTACCATGTATTCAGCTTCAGTAGTGGATAGTGCGACCACAGCCTATCGCTTACTCATCCAATTAATTGCACCACCATTCAACATGAAAATATATCCACTAGTGGATCTACGACTATCAAGGTCCCCTGCCCAATTAGAATCCACATAACCTCTAATGCTGAGAGAATGTTGTGATCTAATCAAGTTACCCTGATAACACAATGTATTGTGATGTACCTTTTAAATATCTAAAAACTCTTTTCACAACATCCCAATGTGGCCTTCCTGAATTTTCCATAAACTGGCTAAGAACTCCCACTGCTTGGGAAATGTCTGGCCTTGTGCATACCATTGCATACATTAAGCTTCCAACTGCACTTTCATAAGGTACTCTGGTCATGTCCTTCATCTCAGTAGGAGATTTCAGACAATCTTCAATAGATTCGTTCCCTGCAAAACTGGAACAACTAGTTGCTTTCAATCAATCATACCAAATTTCTCCAGAACAATGTTAATATACTTGTAACGCCAAATAAAAGCTTTGCACAATAGACACACCAGAATCAAGATTAGAAGCACACATTCAATACAAAACTAAATCTAAAATGCAAATTCATACGTTAAGCAACAAAGAACATGGGAAAGTAAAAACGTAATTAAAACTGAAACAATCTCACCAATTCCAAATGTATTTCCATGAATTATCTCGATTGCCCTTCATTTTGCTTGTGTAGTATAATTGCCCTCAGATTTTCAAGTTCGTGCAAGTATAGCCTAAGATAGTGATTAGCAAAATATCGAAGATTCAAGACAAAAGTGCTCTCCAAAGTTACAAAATTCAGAGATTGAATGAAGAATGACAAATCAATTTATAGAAAATTGATTATTCTAATCCATTACGCCAAGATTGAAAAGATTAACCAATGGCTGAGATTGACCCGATTGACATGCATTCTGTGATAACCCATGGATGACACATGAGGATTCAATTAGAAATAGAATTAAGGATTAAATAAATGATTTAATCTTCCCAAGATTCGAAAAACATTAGAACATCTTTGCATGACAAAGATAAAAGATTGATTAAAGCAACTTCATTGAATGCACTGACACTTTAATTAATTAAATAATATTTAATTAATCACATGCACACCCAACTGAGCTAGAAGTGGACCTAATGTACGATTGTGACGGTTATATCACTGGAAGACGCCCCACCCCATTAATAAATCAATAGTTAACCTAATCCACAAAAACAGATACCCAGCCGAGTAAAAGCGAATACCAGATAACCCGCCATACCATTCAAAATATAGAAGAATGTGCTGTATTGACCTAATGAATTAAAATAACTACTTAACTAAGACCAATATTCGAAGGATACCAAACAACAAGACTTCATTTAATTCAAGGACGAAGGGGATTTTTAAATGAATAATTAAATAAATAATTAATTTATTTTAATTATAGCCGAAATACGATAAAGAATAAATTAAATAATGATTTATTTAATTTGACAAAGACTGACAAGGTTAATAGTAAGATAATTAAATGCTTATTTAATTAATCAGATAGAATAAAGAAAAGTGAATTAATTAAATAATTGAGATTATTTAATTAATAGAAGAAATAATAGAAGATGAATTAATGTTAAGATGAATAATTAAATAATTGACATTATTTAATCATGACCATGAATAATACGAATTATGAAGAATATAGAAGTCACAGGCCTAGACCAAATTTCGGTGTCTACATTTGCCCCTCTTTGATACAATGTTGTTTCGGCGTTGTGTCAAAGAAAAATCAATGAAAATATGCCCCAGTCAAGCTCTGGATTAGAACAGGTGAAGGTATGCCCCCTCGGGTAAATTGACAAATTTTCGAAAGGTTCAGAAAAATTTGGAAATGCGCCTGATTAGCCCAGTAGATAGGCAAAAATGTAATGCAGTTGACGGAATTGGGTTTGGAAATGGGAGGGATGGGTACGGGATAATAGAAAATGGAAGTTTACATGGCCAGAAGGAAGGAAATGCCACCTAAGCCCTAGGTATATATTGGAATTGGGGTGAAAAACTATTCATTTGCACCCACCCAGCTTAGAGATTTGAAAAGTTTGCTCTGACTTTCAGCGAGGATGTCTCCAGTTCCAGCCACCCATCATCGTGCATACAGGATCAGGACGTTCCAGAGACCAGCCGGCGCGGACCCCCCGGTATGTACCTAAAACTTGTCTTTTGAAAAATTTTAAGTTTCGCGCATTTTAAGGTATTTATTGCATTTTTAGTTGTGCGTGTCATTTTAATTTGCACCGCATCTGTATGCGCGAATGACGCATCTACTTGCGAAAAGCCGCATTTGCATTTTAACGTCGATCATTTAGGCTTAGTTTAGAAAATAACCGCATGTGTTTTTTGTGTTACGCATTTGATATTTATGATGCGCAATTGAAATTTAGCTACGCATGTGCATTTTATGATACGCATTTGTTTATTCTGATACGCATTTGAAGTTTTGAACCGCATTTGCATGTTTAGCGACGCATTAGAATATTTAGACACGCATTTTCCATTTTGAACCGCAAATGTCATTTTTAGCACGCATTTGATAATAATTAACCGCATTTGATTAATAATGACGCACTTGTAATTTGTGAACCGCATTTGTATAAAAGCGACGCATGTGTTAAAAAAGTGACGCATCTGCAAAATAACGACGCATTTGCATTTTATGTCAAAACATTCATTTTTCACTAGGGTAGATGATTCAGGCTGACATGAGGCATGTTGTTGCAGGTTGTTCTTGACCCTATCTACACACGTGAGTCGAGACCCACGACGTTTCGATTCAGAGACAGCTTACGGCCGGCCGAGCGATGAACTTTATGGCATTTGGGTTTGTTGCACGTGACCGATATGCCCCAGATTAGGGAAAATCGGGGTTTACTGACAGCACTTTGCGAGCGGTGGCACTCGGAGACATCGTCGTTCCATCTTCCGACTGGAGAGGCTACAGTGACTTTGGAGGACGTGTATAGGATTCTGAGACTGCCTATTAGAGGCACACGGGTAGTCTATGATACCCAGAGGGGTATAGCCGAGATGTGCAGATACTACCCCCACGCTGACGTTAGACAGCTAGGGGTGGACGACTATGAGATCAGATGGCGGGTGTTGGCCCAGAGGTATAGACAGTTAGACTGTCTAGTGGCGACACTGATAGGTGGTATTGTACTGCCTGACCGCCGAGGTCATGGATTTCCTGTGGGATGGGGTGAGATGCTAGTGGGCATGCTAGAGCGCCGAGTTGTATATGCTTGGGGTTCGTGTGTGCTGGGGATGCTATACTTCCACCTTCATGACATTGCCTATAGAGAGGCGCAGTCGATGAGCTGCGGCACCACGCTCCTGATGGTATGGGCGTGGGAGCATATTGCTATCTTTAGACCACCGGTGACAGTAGATCTAGCTTGTGGAGCTCCATACGCCTTTCGGTATGCGGGAGCCACCACACAGCACCATATTGGAGACACGGGCTATTATAGACACGCTATAGACCTGATGCAGGAGTTTACATGGAGACCGTACCTAGGCTGCGAGGTGTGGTCAGATGAGGGCGAGCATTTGCCATTTTGTCGACAGACACAGTATTTGGTGGGACGGACAGTGTCCCATATGCACATCATAGAGCGACAGTTGCTGGACCGGGTCCTGAGGCAGTTTGGAGAGGTACAGGATGTACCTCGAGGGAGAGCCGAGTTTGCCAGGTCGTCACGAGAGGTCATATTATGGGGGCCAGAGATTCCAGTCGCCACTGTAGAGGCGGATATTGATGGATTACAGGCACAGGCATGGGGATGGAGGGGTGGACCAACAGATCCAGGGACGACTCCAGCATATGATCAGTGGTGGGCATTACACAGGCCGACTCCTTTGACAGATCCAGGGCAGCCAGCACTATAGAGCGGCGGGTTAGAGGTCCCAGAGGCAGACGGGGCAAAGGAGGTAGAGGAGGTCGAGGTGATGGTGGGGATGATGGTAGAGGTGGCCGACGCGGAGGCAAGAGAGGGAGGGGTGGTCGACGAGGATGAGGAGCAGCCTTGTCACCGATCCGTGAGGAGAGGGGAGGAGAGGAGGATCTGGCCATGCTAGATGTGGCCAGAGGTGGCGAGGAGGAGCAGCCAGCTGAGGCAGTTATTCCAGACATCCTAGACATTCCAGCAGAGGCAGAGGTAGGTTCCGAGGAGGCAGTTGTAGAGGAGGTCGTTGGAGAGGAGGCAGTTGGAGAGGAGGCAAAGGTCGATGCCCTTGGATTGCTAGGTGCCTACCAGGAGAATGATGAGGAGGAGGATGATCACGAGAGAGAGATCAGGGATCAGATCCTGGAGGAGATGGACGAGGAGGAGGATGGGCGAGATAGGGTCCGTCAGGATGAGACAGAGGCAGAGGTGCCCGACACTAATATATTACGAGCCCAAGTTGCCTCCTTGGAGGAGCAGATGAGAGTGTTGATGGCAGAGAGAGATGCCTATAGGGTGGAGAGAGACAGAGCCTTGTTGGAGAGGGATCAGGCTGTAGCCCGGTGGCAGGAGACTGAGCAGAGATTCACAGAGCTCAGGTCATTATGTACAGGACCATCAGCAGCATTTTCCAGAGAGTTGGTCAGAGCCGGCAAGAGGGAGAGATATTACCGAGACTTGTATGAGGCAGAGGTTCCCATAGAGAGACGTGCTCCTAGTTTTTCAGCAGCACAGAGCAGCAGGTCCCAGACTAGGACCCACACACAGACAGTGAGTACAGAGGGAGTGGACCAGCCACGCAGAGTAGGGCCCTAGGACAGACCTCCCACAGCTCCGAGATCAGTAGGTTCGCAGTATCAGTCTCCCACACATTCCCGACATGATGGCAGTGGTAGTTCAAGATAGAGATACAGTTTTGAGGTCCATTTGAGACATTGTATTTTGATCCGATAGCCTGCGGGCTTCCATGTATTTATGATACATTATGACATTGTGATGTGACACATTTGAGCTATGTATATATGATTTTGGCGGCGATTCTTATGATATGCATTGTCTATTTATTGATTATGCAGTCTTGATTTATACTTGTGATGTTTATATGACATGCCTATGTGATGGATGGTTGTATGTACTTTATGTTGTTTATGCAACTAATGTGATAATGTTGATTCTATGTGACATATGATTCTATATGATTATGAGATGCAATGTGATGTTATATGTATAATGACATGGGATGTTATACAAATGTAATGTGATGCATGTATTTACAGTTTATTGCTTATGATATGCAGTGTTAAATGATGATTATTGTCTATTATGCCTATATATATGTATGTTCCTAACATGTATGTTGATGCAGGATGATGTATACCATTTTTTGTGTCACAGGACTTCATCATAATGCAAGAAAGAAGAAACGTTAGTGCGGAATAGAAGATCGACAAAGAATGAAACGACAGAAGATAAATGTTAATGTTAGGAATCTTCGATATTTTACCGTATCACAAAAGGTATTGCACTTTATCATCATTGGGCGGGACTAATACAAATGGAGAAAAACACCATGATATGACATAGATCAAGGTGTGCAAGGTCATCCACTTGCTAATAATAGACAGTCGCAGACAAGGATTGTCATTAACTCATACTAAGGGCACAAGTTGCCCCAGTCTTTTTGTCAGGACAAACCTCAGATAGCAAACAAAAGAAAAGATGGGTCATGATACGCCATTGCTCCTCTAAATACTTCATGGGACATCCTTGAGGAAACTAGTAACATGACTCAAAATCAAATTGAAAAGACAGTCAACAGATAGCAGTCAAAGAAAATAGAATTTCGATACGTCGTTGCTTCTCTAAATCCTTCATGGGACATCCTTGAGAAAGCTAGTAACATGAATCCCAGTCATCAATTCAAGATAAATGATAAGATAAATAAGCCATAAAGTCAATAAGCCAATGAAAATATTTGCCGAAACATGATTTGTTTGTTTGATTGGTTTGATTAATAGAGCCTGATTGCAAGAGATACACATACCGGATAAGACTGTAAGTCTGGTTTCGATGTTATGACTATCTGTATAAGGCATGACAAAGCCTGGTTTCAGAAAGACATGTATCGTATAAGACGTTGAGTCAGATGCCGTTGATGTGATAACCTGTGTAAGGCTACGTTTGATTGTTTTGACCTTGTCGATTACGCAGGAAGGACGCATCCTGAATAAGACATAGGTTGATTGTTTTGATAACACCTGTTTCCAAGAAGGACACATCCTGTAGCAGACGGTTGGTTGATCTTTCTGAATTGTTTTGTTTGGCAAGTTGTTTGATATGACTCAGAGACATTGCTGACTTGTTCACCAGAGTAATGCATGACTTGATATGATGTGTGGACAATTGACCGTGTGTGATGACATACCCTAAAGGACTGACCTAGTGCGGCCTCGGGGGCTCATCGTGTGATGGCCTTGCCTACGTTGTACACGCAGAGACCTCGTAGTTCGACTTGACTGCGACCGACAAGACTGAATACAAATAAAAGATGTGTGTGAAAGTGAATGTGATGAACCCTAATGGACTGACCTAGTGTGGCCTCGGGGGCTCATCGTGTGATGGCCTTGCCTATGTTGTACACGCAGAGACCTTGTAGTTCGACACTACCAATGACCTTGTCATATAGACACATGGATTGACGCAAGACTTTATACAGACAAACCTAAACAGACTGACCTAATGCCTCAGGGGCACATCGGCAGATGGCCTTGCCTACGTCCAGTCACAGAGGCAACGTAGTTTGACTAACGACAAAGACTCACAAGTGCGACTGACTCTGACTCTATTTTTGGATTTTTTGAAGTTTTTCGATGTTTTTGTGTTTTCTCAGGTCATTTTGCGATGTTTGTGGATTTTCCATGGTTTTACGTCTTCCACATAGCCAATGTAAGAATCAATATGACGCATGTCAAGTATTTTCCCCCAATCGAGTATAAGACCAATTGATTATGAATAGAGTGAGATGGGGGATATGAAATGCTCTCGATGTCAATCGTTCCAAGCTATGGAAAAGACTACCACTTATTAGGAATGATATATACAAGAGATGGACAAGGTAGTGGACTATGTACAAGATAGTGGACTATGTACAGGGTGTGGGCTATGTACAGGGTGTGGTGTATGTACAAGATAGATTAGAATAATAGTAGACAAAGGAGCGGGGTTGAGTACACATGGCGCCTGTTTGCCAGGTTTTCACCATGGTACCTATCCAAGGCGCCACCGAAGTCGTTTTCACCGTTGGACGAATGATTTGTCTTTACTATTTTCCATATTAACTAATTTTTTTGGTGTTATCAAGACGCCTGTTTGCCAGGTTTTCACCTTGATAACGATTTTTTTGATTTTCTGATTTTTTTTGTATTTTTGCTAAATAAGACAAAGGCTCCCAGAAGCTATGCGTAGAACTTCTTCAGATGCATACTATTGATTGGTGAGGACAATGGTTCACCTTCGGGAGTAGAGAGTTGGTACACTCCTGATCCAAAAGCTTTTGTAACAACATAAGGTCCCAACCAATTAGGTTTAAACTTTCCTGGTTTGTCTCTTTCTGCTTGATTCTTTGGGTTCTCCATTAAAACCAAGTCACCAATGTCAAAATTTCTGTTTAAAACCCTCCTGTTATAGCTACGACGAAGGCGGTTCTGATATGCTTGGAGATGGTCCAGTGCCTTCTGTCTACGCTCATCCAGGAATTCTAACTCATGGAGTCTCGACACTCGGTACTCTTCATCGTCAATGTGGCCTTTCAGGGATACCCTTAGGGAAGGAATCTCGACCTCAATAGGCAAAATGGCTTCAGATCCAAAGACAAGTGAGTATGGGGTAGCACCAGTGGGAGTATGGATACTTGTACGATAAGCCCATAAGGCAGGGTTTAGCTGTAAATGCCAGTCATGACCAGCATCATTGACAGTCTTCTTGAGGATTCTAATGATGGTCTTGTTAGATGCCTCTGCTTGGCCGTTACCTTGGGGGTAGTATGGAGTGGAGAAGTGATGTTGGATATGAAATTGATCACACAAATGGCGGACTTCCTGGTTCTTAAATGGACGGCCATTATCAGTGATTATGGACTGAGGGACACCATACCGACAAATGATATAGTTTAAGATAAATCTAGAAATCTGTGCGCTGGTAATGTATGTCATAGGAATGGCTTCTATCCACTTCGTAAAGTACTCAGTGGCAGTGATAATGAATTTGTGTCCATTAGATGAGGTGGGGTGGATCTTACCTATGAGGTCGAGTCCCCATTGGGCAAAAGGCCATGGTGACGTGATAGGACGGAGCTCCTGTGCTGGGGCATGTATCAAATCTCCATGAACTTGGCATTGGCGACATTTTGTTACAAAGACATATGAGTCTTTTTCCATAGTAGGCCAATAATAACCCAGTCTCATAATCTTTTTGGCTAAGGTAGGACCGCTAGAATGGGAACCACATATACCCTCATGCACCCCACGCAAGGTTGCTTGTGCTTCAGTAGAATCAAGACATCTCAGTAAGGTATTGTCTAAAGCGCGTCTATATAGGGTGTCTCTGACGATGGTGTATTTGGCTGACTTGCGGAGGAATGTTCTACGTTGGTTGTTGGATAGGCCAATGGGTATGACTTCAGCATGAAGGTAATCATAAATTTCTTTGTACCAAGGGGAATCGGGACCAACGATGTCACACACCATCTCAGAATCTGGGATATCGTAGGCTGGGATCAAGAGTTGTTCTACCAAGAACTCAAACTTAGGCACGTTGTTAGGAATGTCAAGAAGTGATGCAATTGTAGCCATGGCATCTGCTGCCCTGTTTAAAACACGAGGTATTTGATGAAATTTGACTTTGTCAAAGTACTCTTTAAAACTATCTGCCATGCGCTTGTATGGAGTAAGCTTCTCATCCTTAGTCTCATAATCATCATTTACCTTCCTGGTTACTAGTTGAGAATCACCGTAAACTTGTAAAACCTTAATTTTCCACTTGACCGCCATGCGTAACCCTGTCACTAGAGCTTCATACTCTGCCATGTTGTTAGTGCATGGGAATGCAATCCTGAATGACTTAGGGATGAAATCACCTTGTGGTGTGATAAACAATATCTGACCCCGAACCATGATTTTATTGAACCATCAAAATACGGTTTCCATGTTATGTTTGTGTCAAATGTGAATATGAACTCATCGGAAAGTGCATACACTAATGAATTTGTCTGCACAGTATGGGTGCGTCAGCTAACTGATCAGCGATGACCTATCCTTTAATAGCCTTTCTCTCTACATATTGTATATCATACTCACTAAGTATCATGACCCACTTGGCCAGTCGTCCTGTTAATGCTGCCTTACTAAGAAGATATTTCAGAGGATCTATTTTAGCAATCAACATTGTTTGATGGTTTAGCATGTAGTGCCTCAGTTTTTGGGTAGCAAATACTACTGCAAGACAGGCACGTTCAATGTTACTATAGTTAAGCTCATAACCAACCAAAGTCCGACTGATATAATAGACTGCCCTTTCATGACCTTCATCGTCATTCTGTGCAAGTAATGCTCCGAGTGATGAATGGGTTGCTGTGATATAAAGAATCAACGACCTTCCTTCAACAGGTGGCATTAAAACAGGTGGTGTAAGTAAATATTCTTTAATCAGTTGAAAAGCCTCTTCACACCTAGGTGTCCATGCAAAGGGTACTCCTTTCTTAAGTAGATGTTGAAAAGGATGTGTCTTGTCTGCTAGCTGCACTATAAATCTTCTGATAGATTGCAACCTTCCCTGTAATGTCCTTAGTTGACTGAGATTGTTGGGTGGTGGCATGTCCATAATTTCTTTTACCTTAGCTGGATCTACTTCAATGCCTCGTCTAGAAATGATATAACCTAACAGCTTTCCTGACTTGACTCCAAACACACATTTCTTTGGATTGAGTCTCACATTATACTTCTCTAGCCTCTGAAATACCTTGTCTAAAACCTGTAAATGTTGTGCCCTTGTCTTGGATTTTACAATAAGGTCATCGACATAATCCTCCATACAAGTGTGTACTAGATCATGAAAGATAGTAGTCATGGCACGTTGATAGGTTGCTCCTGCATTCTTAGTCCGAAGGGCATAACATTCCAGCAATACGTTCCCCAGGACAAGTGAAGGTTGTCTTAGGTTGATCTTCAGTGGCTATTCGATCCGGTTATATCCGAGAATCCATCCATAAGGGACAACATCTCATATCCTGTGTCATGTCAACTATCATGTCTATATTAGGCAAAGGGAAGTCATCCTTAGGACAAGCTTTGTTGATATCTCTAAAAATCAATGCATGCAAAATGCCCCAGCCTAGTTTGGTAACGGTACAAGATTGGAAATCCAATCTATAGTCAATAGGTTGCGATGAAACCAACGTCTAAGAGTTTCTTGAGTTCGCCTTGACTAATAAAGCAATTTGTGGATGCATTTTTCTCAACTTCTGCTTTGGTTTAGCATCCGTTGTAAAGGAAAGTGATGTAGAACAAGTTCAGGATCCAACCCAGGCATGTCGGCATATGACCAAGCAAAATTAATCTGTCTTTGTTCAAAGAAGTTGTGGAACTCTGATTTCTCTTGTGTTGTCAGTGACACTGCCAAATAAATCAATCGAGGATTCTCTTTTGTGCCTATGTTGACTTCTACTGATTCTTCCACGAGCATGGGTGACTTTTCCTGTGCAATGGGGAGAATGTTCAAACCTCCATCCTTAGGCGCCTCAGAGAGGTTTTCACCTTCGGATGCGTCCTTTCTTTTTACTTTTTCATGGTCTAGAGGTGCCTTGCGGTTTTCACCTAGAGACTCGTCCTTTTTATCTTGTTTATTCTTTTTCTCATTTTTGCGACTGGAGGGTTGAACAGATTCCCCAAAATATGCTTTATTGTCCAAGTCAATGGTAAAACCAGCTTTATGATCCCCATTAGGTATGCCTTCACGTAATCCCAGGAACTCAGCAATTGCTTCGTCGTTCTCAAAAGTGTCTAAGACAGGTATATCTTGTTGATCCCAATCTATGAGTTGGGGATAAACTAAGGGCATGTCATCGTCAGAGTTATCAAAGTCTAATGGAGTCAAGGTAAAAATTGAATTATTCATGTGGTCACAAAAGTCTTGTACCAAGTCCTTTTTGCTCTTGGGTTTGGGTCTAGGTGGATGAATAGGTGGGCCTAATGCCAAGGTTTGACAATCAGAAAGAGGTGGCTCAGGTTGCCAAGAGGTAGGATCAAGTGATTCCCAATAGTAGTGTTTAAACCACTCCTCTTTTGTCATTTTCTTTGGTGGACAGGAATTTAAAGGATTTGGTGAGGAACTTAACAGCAAGTCAAGTTCTCCAAATAACTTGTCAAGGTCCATGGAAGAAGTAGAGGATAAGGAATCCCACTCATAATCATTAGAGTCAGGAGAGTTACAACGATTTTGGTCTATTGGTTCGTGAGATGTCTTAATGTCTTCTGAAGCACGTACTTCCTCAAGTAAGGGTAATGGAGTACTAGGAACGCCAATCTGAATCGGTTGAAACCCTAGCCCTACTCCTTTTGGCCACTGAGAAACAAATATTGGTTCAATTCTTCCATCTTGGTTTAAGCCTAAACCACTTTGTCCATCATATCCTTTGCTTTGCATGATTTTGAAACCCTTTCCATATAGTCTTGTAGGAATATGAGCAAGTAAAAGGGGTTGTTGATTATCTTCCTTATACAGCCAGGAAGTAACATCTTCTGTATCTACAGCCTCTTTGCTTAATTCACCCCATTTAGTGAAAGTTGTTGTGGGGGGAACATGTATAGTGATTATAGACTGTCCCCTACCTGTTGTAGGCAAACCATATGACTTAGGAGGGACCAAGTGGCTAACACAATAGGAAGTCTTCATATAATACTCTCCACAACCCTTGTCTTGGATCTCAACCCTAGGAGTAGTGGGAAGTGAAGGTGCAATAGATGTTCGAGTGAGCGTGGACGGGTCAACATAAGAAGATGGATTAGACGATGAGGCCTCTTGGTTGACTGGCACTTGACATTGAGGGATGTCCTTTAGGTTAGTGCAATACTGAAAAGGATCAGGATCACCATCGATAGTTATTTCGGTGCCATTGTAAGGGAATTTAAGGCACTGATGATATGTGGAAGGGACTGCCTTCATGGCATGAATCCATGGTCTACCTAGCAAAAGGTTATAAGGGAGGGTGAGATCCAAGACTTGGAACTTTGTCTCCATTACCGCAGGACCAATTCTGATAGGAAGTGTTACCACCCCCTTTGATTTTCTTTCTTCATCATCATAAGCCTTAATGACAATACTCTTGGTGATGTCCACGCATGCTTCTGAAATACCTAATGCCTTAATTAGTTTTAAAGTGCATAGATTTAACCCTGCTCCTCCGTCTACCAAAACTCGTCTAACTTTGGTGTCATCAACAAGGACTTCTAGATGTAAAGGGTCATTGTGGTTTGTCTTATCTGTGGCATAGTCTTGTTCAGAAAATGTGGCATGATGATTATTGGTCAAGTAGCCCACCATCTCCTGGAAACGATTGACATCAAGGTCATTAGGGACCGTGGTGTTCTGTAAAGCCTTATCGAGGATAGACCGATGCTCGGGGGAGATACGCAACAATTCCAAGATTGAAATTTGGGCTGGGGTCTTCCCCAACTGGTCAAGTAGGTTATATTGTAACTTGGAAGGTTGTGATGCTTGCTGTGATGGAGGACCTTGGATAACAAACTTAGTACGACGAGTACTGACCGCACATTCCGGATTAGCCTTGATAGTAATGGTATTGATGTTGTCATTGGCGGCGCGAAGGCAATGAATGATTTTGCCACTATCATAGTCATGTTTTATATTCGCATAATTGGCTGACATATTGGTCTTAGTACTCGAACTGGGGACAGTTCCTTTCCCATGGTCATGTAGTGGGTCTGAAAAGACTTGATGATCAGTGTTCGATGTCTTTTGTTTTTGTCCACTAACTTCAATGATTCTCTTGTCAACAAGATCCTGTATGATGTTCTTCAGTTGTCGACAGTTTTGTAGGTTATGTCCCTTAGTCCTATGATAATCACAAAAAGCGTTGTCATCCCACCAAGTTGGTTTAAACTGTCCTGGATCGTATTGTCTTGGTTCCTGCAGTTGTATGAGGTTGTGTTGTAACAGTTGTTTGAACACCGACTCAATGGGTTCCCCTAAGGGAGTGAACTCACGTTTTTGGAATCTCCTTGGTGGTGGACGTTGAGTGTTTTGGACCATGTTGGGAGGTTGATTGACAGCATTAAGCGTGTTGGAAAAGTTATGAGGCCCTTTTAATGTGAGGAGGGGTCCTGTTTGTAATGTTTTAGCATCAACCACCCCATCATTGGTGACATTTTTGTTGCGAGACCAGAATCTGTTTCTGTCGGTGGGAGTGTTTTGTATGACCGTGTTTCGATTGGGTGTTGTCATCTTGAGTTCACCCTTTTCAATGAGATCCTTCTCTATTATCACCCCCTTTTCCACTAGTTCTGAAAAAGATATGCATCAATGTACCCTTAAGTTACTCCTGAGTTTTGGATGAAGGTTTTCTTGAAACATTGTAACCTTTTGTTTTTCAGGTATCTCGACAGGACATCTACTAGCAATAGTTCTCCATCTCTGGAAGAAAGCAATGAATGTTTCACCTTCGTCTTGTGTTGTGTGGCACAAGGTTGCTATATTTATCTCATGGTCAATGTGGAAGGAGAATTGCTCCACAAACTTCTCGACTAGTTCTCCCCATGATCTAATGCCAGAATCTAGACCCGAAAACCATTCTAGTGCAACCCCTACAAGACTTCGTGGAAATAGCCTCATAAGGTATGTGGGGTCGTAAGCGACATCAATGCATATGGTAGAAAATTCCCTGATATGTTCTACTGGATTGCGTTTGCCATTGTACTTAGGAAGATTTGGTATGACATATCCGTGAGGGAAAGGTGTCATGTACAATGATCTATCAAAAGGGAATGGACATATGTCCTTTGGTGAAAATGATTTCTTAGTTGACACTGACATGTTATCCATTTGCGTTTGTAATGCCTGCATTTGTGTTTGTAGGACGTCAACTTGAGTCAAAGATGTGCTAGAAGGATTATGCGGATCCATATATGTATTCTGAAATCCAAAGTCTCGTGATGGGTTTTGATTGAACGTTGGCCTCTGAGGTGGATTTGGATTCAGAATGTTGGTAAATGTATTCTGGTTTGGAATCGGCATAGATTGATGTTGTCCTGGATTCTGTGTAAATGGATTCTGAGTACCACTCTGTACAAAGGGATTCTGATTCGGAACCGATGTGAAATAGTTTTGGCCTAGAATCTGGGTAGACGGATTCTGACTACCAATCTGTGAAAAGGGATTCTGATTCGGAACCGATGTAAATTGGTTTTGACTGCTAGTCTGGAGAAGTGGATTTTGATTGCCATATTGGAAGGAGGGAATGCCCCCTGTTTGTGTAATCCTTGGTATAGTACTAGTGACCTGAGCACTAGGTATGGCCATTGACTGTGGCAAGGTACCCATAATGCTAGCAGTAGGTGTGGTTGTTGATTGCGCACTAGTGATACCGACATAAGATGTATGGGCTGATGTTTTAGGTCTTTTACTCCCAATAAGAGGACCAGTGGGAGTGGATGAGGATGTCCCTGTAGTGAAATTAAATCCTGATGTCATGCTAGGTATACCAAATGGGGACGTATGGACTGTTGTACTCTGTGTAGACGTGCTAGATGGCATAGTCGTGCTGACTTGAGGTATAGTAGTACTAGCAGTCGTGGTATGTGTCCCTTGTGTAGGTTGAGTTTGTAAGGTGCTAATGTCAAATCCTGGAGGTAAGGTAGCACCTTCAGCTAGCAGTTTTCCTAAGAACCGTTGACGATCGTTTGCTAGGTACTCATCTACAAAAGAGGCAAATTCAGGGTCCTGTGCGGCAGCCTCTATGTCTTCTGTTGTAACATGTCCTTGAGTGTTTCTAGTGGTGAATTTGTCTAATAGAGTCTTATGAGGTCTTGAAGAAAATGGGTTGATGAACTCGCTTGGGTTCGACATGTTTTCTCTCTCTCTTCTCTTAGACCTAGTTTCAACCATGTAAGACAAGCTCAATATGCGGGAAATGCAAAACTATATCTAGAAACTGTATGACTCTATTCTATGTTTTTGGGGTTTTCTTATGCAAAATAAGGGATGTCCTATGATGATACTAGTCTAGACCCTAAAGGTGCAAGAAGTCTAAGTGAGACCCTAAAATGATCAATTCTATAAACCCAAGGTGAAGGGACCAACTACCTAAAGTCAAACCAAAGTGTCAATTTAGATAAGTCAAGGAACCAATGTAGGACAAAGATCAGAGACACGTTGAGTTTCCTAACTAGACTGATGAGGTAGGACAACTCTCTGTGGGACAAAGTATATGATGATAAGACTAGGTTCAATGACAGATTTCGTTGACACTATGACCTTTCTAGAGTATAGATGGTGGACTACTCCTAAAGTTTGTAAATGTGACCTCTCTAAAAGTCTAATGCAAAGTAATATGATCCCTAAGATGAAGGTAAACTCTAACTGAAGACAACTATGGTAATGACTAAATGAACCTAAAGGATGCAAAATTGAGCAAATCGTTTCAGGTTTCTGTTTTCGAAGACTGTTTGTATGAAGACCACTGAAACTGGTATAACCCTGATAACTGGACAGTGACAGTGAATTTTGGTTTTTCTGGTAATCAGACAGATGCGTTTCAATTTTAACAGTTGCGGTTCAAACTGACAGATGCGACTCAGAATTATCAAATGCGACTCAAGATGACAGATGCGACTCAGAATATAACGCATGCGGTGTTTCTAAAGCAGATGCAAATCACACTGACAGATGCGACTCATAAATTACAGATGCAACTCATAACAACCAGATGCGACCTATATAAATCAGATGCGAGCCATTAATCGACGATTAATTTAGAATACAGATGCTTAATTCGTGAATGTGATGCATCAAAAATTAACAGATAATTTCTAAAAATCAGATGTACTGTGAACAATTACATTCTCTTCAGAATTTTTTCGTACAAGGATTACGAAATTTAAACTGACTGCTTTTCGCGATCAACACAATCAAAGACAATCAACAAGACAAAGTGTTTTAGTTTCATTTTGACTCAAAGAACGCGAAAAGTGATAAATGCATTAAGCACATCCTAATAGGCCCGTAGGGTTTGTATACTTGGTATAGCCCACCTCTTATACCCCGGATTGGTGATGAACACCTTTCCTTCTCGAGAGTGGATAGCTTAGGAATTTGGTGGCATTGGCTCCCCTCCACGGCTCATTAACGTCTTTCAAGCACACCAATTCCGAATTCATTGGGTAATGACATCCCAAGAACCGCTATCTCTACTCAAGGGGATCAGTAGTGAGTAATCTTCGGGCATGATACTGTACCCTGCACTAATACCAAGCAACGGCCACAAATAGGTTGGTCTCTACAACAAAGCGGGTATTAATCCGTGCATTCCGCTTCGTGGGTGTGATCCATACCTAAGCAGTCCCCTTCGATCCATCTCGCCGAATCACGTATTCTGATTCTCGGGTTTCAAGAACCCACTTTTGTATACCGGCTGGAAGTCCCTCGGGTTCAGGGTGCTACCGGTCTGAGTCGTTCTGGGGTGAGTACTTTTTCCCACCAGAACAGGCCCAAGTTCTAGAGTTGGTAACCGTTTCTCTTACACCCAGGATTGCACGGATGCGCAAGGGGAGAGGATACTTCGGTGTACCAAATCGTGAGGGTGACCAAACTTGTGCTTTCGCACCAAACACAGTAGACACTTGTTAATTTTAATCCAAACGAAAGATTTGCTACGCTACCAAACAATCTGTTTCAAAATTTAACTAGGGTCTTCGACAAACGTCCTGCAGAAGATATCATTAGTAATTTTCAATATTGTCTTCGTCAATCGTCCTGCAAAAGGTTGTTAACTCCAAATGGCCACATGCTGAAAATCAAATATCAGTAACACGAAAATCAATTGAAAATTCCAGATTGCCGAATAGCAGAAATAAAATCTTTACCAATCAATTGCGTCATTTTGTTACCAGTCAGATGCGTCGTTTCCTTTCAGTTGCGGCTCGGGATATCACTTGCGATTCAAGAATTTCAGATGCGTCGTTTCTCTGTCAGATGCGGTTCATAAATTCAATTGCGATTCAAAAACTTCACATGCGGTTCCGGGAAATCAATTGCGGTGCATAAACTTCACATGCAGTTCAGAAAATCAATTGCGGTGCAGAAACTTCACATGCATCGTTCCGTACGAAAAATCTGCAAAATCAAAAATTAAAAGATCTATGGATTCACGAAGATGGTGTCTTCACGTCGGGTTCACCAAAATGTAACGCCAAATAAAAGCTTTGCACAATAGACACACCAGAATCAAGATTAGAAGCACACATTCAATACAAAACTAAATCTAAAATGCAAATTCATACGTTAAGCAACAAAGAACATGGGAAAGTAAAAACGTAATTAAAACTGAAACAATCTCACCAATTCCAAACGTATTTCCATGAATTATCTCGATTGCCCTTCTCCATTTTGCTTGTGTAGTATAATTGCCCTCATATTTTCAAGTTCGTGCAAGTATAGCCTAAGATAGTGATTAGCAAAATATCGAAGATTCAAGACAAAAGTGCTCTCCAAAGTTACAAAATTCGCGAGAGAGATTGGAATGAAGAATGACAAATCAATTTATAGAAAATTGATTATTCGAACGACAGGCCAAGATTGAAAGATTAACGGACGGTTGAGATTGACTGATTGGACATGCATTCAGATAACTGACAGTGATGACATGAGTGATTCGAATTAGAAATAGAATTAAGGATTAAATAAATGATTTAATCTTCAGTTCGGCATTCGAAAACATTAGAAATATCTTTGCATGACAAAGATAAAGATTGATTAAAGCAACTCTCTGTTCGAATGCACGCACAACACTTAATTAATTAAATAAGAATATTTAATTAATCCGCATGTACACGCAATTGAGTTAGAAGTGGATGATTGCATGATTAGATGAAGAGATTACTCGAAGACGCCACTCGGACATTAAATCAATAGTTAACTGAACGATTAAAATAGATGTCGAGTTGAGTAAAAGTGAATACTTAGATAACTCACATAATTATCTAAAATATAGAAGAATGTGTTAAAATAGACTTAATGAATTAAATAATTCATTTAATTCAAGAGACTCAATATTCGAAGGATAATTAAATAAATAAGATTTATTTAATTAAGTGACGAAGGGGATTTTAAATGAATAATTAAATAAATAATTAATTTATTTAATTATAGTTGAAATATGATAAAGAATAAATTAAATAATGATTTATTTAATTTGACAAGACAGATAAGGTTAATTAGTAAGATAATTAAATAACAAGCGTTTATTTAATTAATCAGATAGAATAAAGAAAAGTGAATTAATTAAATAATTGAGATTATTTAATTAATAGAAGAAATAATAGAAGATGAATTAATGTTAAGATGAATAATTAAATAATTGACATTATTTAATCATGACCATGAATAATACGAATTATGAAGAATATAGAAGCCGCAGGCCTAGACCAAATTTCGATGTCTACAATACTTACTCTGGTTGAGCCAAAGTTTTTTTCTCTTTCTGTCCCTGGTTATTTCCATCCCCAGAATATACCTGGCTACACCGAGATCTTTCATTTCAAAATTTGTAGACAACTGAGATTTTACATTAGAAATCATAAGCTTACTATTCCCAATGAACAACATGTCATCCACATCTAGGGCAATAACTAAGACAATCATTTCTAGATTTGAAATACACACAATGATCAGATTTTGATCTTACAAATCCCAAAGACAAAAAAAATGTGTCAAACTTTTGGTACCACATTCTAGGAGATTGTTTTAATCCATACAAAGATTTTTTCAACTTGCATACCAAATGTTATTTACCTTTTTCAACATAGTGCTCAAGATGGGACATATAAATTTCTTCTTCAAGATCACCATGAAGAAATGTTGTCTTCACATCCATTTGTTCAATCTCTAAGTCATACACTACTGCAAGTGACAAAATAAATCTGATAGATGTTAGCTTAGCTACAGGAGAAAATATTTCTCCATAATCAATTCCCTCTACCTGGGAATAACCTTTCGCAACCAACCTCACCTTATACTTTTCAACACTGCCATCTAGACCTTTTTTTTTTAATTAAATAACCATTTATAGCCAATAGCTTTTCTGCCTTTAGGCAAGGGCACCAAACTCCAAGTGTCATTCTTTTCTAAAGATGCCATTTCTTCATTCATGGCTTCCAACCAAGAGTTTGCATCAGGCATATTAATTGCCTCTTTAACAGTCCTAGGTTCATTAGTGCTAGTAATCAAAGCATAGGGACAAGTAGAATCTAACATAGAAAACCCATACCTATCAGGTTGCTTTCTTCCACGTGTTGACCTCCTCAAGGGATGAGGCTAAGGTGGTTCTTCTTCTTCAGAACTTTCAGAACTACTCGAGCTCTCCTCATATTTAGGTATGTTTTGAATGTTTAATTCCTCTTTATCTAGTGTTAGAGGAATTTCAACTACATCCTTTTTATTTTCTGATTTTATCTCTAGCTGCAGATCCAAAGTAGAAGGCTTCAGCTCATGAAAAATAATATTTCTATTGTATAAAACCTTCTCAGTCACAGGGTTCAAAAGCTTCTATCCTTTTATGCCAACACTATAGCCAATAAATATACATTTAACAACTTTGTTCTCCAACTTAGATATTTTTTCATTCAACACATATGCATATGCCTCATAGCCAAAAACTCTAATGTGTCTAAGAGAGGGCTTCTTACCAGACCATTCTTCCAAAGGTGTCTTCTCAACAAGAGCATAATTAGGAGAACAATTTAATAAATAACATGTTGCAACTGCCTCAGCCAAAAACTTCTCCTCTAAGCCAACACTGCTCAACATACTTCATGCTCTTTCCATCACTGTCTTGATGAACCTTTCAGCAACTCCATTTTGTTGCAGAGTATAGGGTGTAGTCTTATGTATTTTAATTCCATGATCTTTACAGTACCTTTCAAACTCATTAGAACAAAATTCACTGCCATTGTCAGTCCTTGAACATTTTATTTTCCTTCCATCCTAATTTTCCACAAGGTTTTTAAATTCCTTAAAATGACTGAACACTTCTGATTTACTCTTTAAAAAATACACAATTCCCTTCTCGAATAGTCATCAGTAAAAGAAACAAAATATTTAGAATTCAATAGCGAAGGAACATTTACTAGACTAAACACATCAGAATGAATGTAATCAAGTATACCAAAAGATTTATGAGAACTGGAATAAAATGAAACATGATGTTGTTTACCATATATACAATGTTCACAAAATTCAAATTCAAGGTTACAGTCATCAAGCCCTTCAACCAAGTTTTTATTTTTCAAGGTTTTTAAACCTCTTTCTCCAATGTGGCCTAGCTTGTGATGCCACAACATTTTTTTCTCAGCTAGAAGCTTCATCTCCAAAGAATTAGCTCCTGTTGAAACAATCACCTCTTTTCCTATAGATTTACATGGTTTTTCAGAAGCGTTGTTGCATTGAACTGCATTGGCATCTAACTTATACAAAGTACCAATTCGAGCACCCTTTTCCAACAACATAGAGCTTCTTGTCATCTTACAAACACCATTAGAGAAAGAGACCTGTACACCAGCATCATTTAACCTACTAACAGAAAGTAAATTTTGAGCCAGACCTGGTATATGCATAACATCATTGATTCCCTTCACCCTTCTATCAGGGAATTTAATTTTGACTCTTCCACGACCAACTATATCTAGGGATGAATTGCTTACCAAGTACACCTTTCCAGCATCATATTTTTCATACTTTGTGAACCAATCTCTATGAGATGTCATGTGGAAAGATGCTCTAGAATCAATCAGTCAGACATCATCTGATGCCTGAGTTGCCAAGGCTACAATGAAGGCATCCGCTTTGCTCTGAGAAGAGTCATTGTCATAAGAGTTCTTCTTCTTCTTCTTTTTATCCTCTTTGCAATCCTTTCAGACATGACTAGGCTTCCCACAATTCCAACACTTCACCTTGCACTTTTTCCAGGAGACGTTGATCTCCCTTCTAATTTCTATTTTGATTTCTTTTCCTTCTTCTTTCGATCAGCCTCAAACAACAAGAGCCTCCTTTTCCATCTCAGAATATTTTCTTCGCATTTATTCTGATAACAAAGAAGCAACAACATCTTCCATCTTAAAAGTGGATTTTGTACTCCCAATGGCCATCACCAATTGATCTCAAGAATTAGGAAAAGAACATAACAACAACATACAATGATCCTCTTCTTCAATCTTCACACCCATAGATGTTAACTGAGCAATCAACATGTTAAAAGTATTAAAGTGATCAATAACAGATGCTCCTTCCTGCATTTTCAAAGAATACTTCTTCCTCAAGAATAACTTGTTTACCAAGGACTTTCCTTGATAAATATCTCCAAGTCTTTTCCACAAGGAGGTTGCAGTCTTCTCTTCATGCACATTAAGAAGAACATAGTCTTCTAAACAAAGCCTTATCATCCCCTTTGATTTTTGATCTACAAGATCCCAATCTTCTTGCTTCATGCTAGAAGGTTTCGTTCTATACATAACAATCCAAAGATCACAATCAACCAACAAATCTTCCATTTTGAGTTTCCACAACTCAAAATTGTTGCCATTGAATTTCTTAATTTCAGTCTTTCCAGATGTACTTGCTAGTGTCATCTCAATCTATAATTTGACAATTACCAGACTTCTACAAGACTCCCATTGAACATAATTGACACAAAAAACCCAACCAACCCTCAAGGATAACACAACTGGCCAGGCTCTGATACCACTTGTAAGGAAAGAATCTAGTGTGGAAATCACTTTCCTAATGTAATTCACAGGAGAATAGTGTAGGAATACTTTTAATTTCAAACTACAGAGCATTAAGATTCACACATACAAGAATAGACAATAATATCAACAGAGAATAGACACCATATTTACATGGGAAAACCCTTTCAGGAGAAAAACCCACCACCAAAGAGAAGTCACTTTATTCATAGTAAAAAAAATTACAATAAAGTTACAGATCCCTCCTTCCTGGTATTAGTTCTCTAATATTATACAACAACATTACAATCAACCAACCACACAGTCAATCGCATCATTGTTACAATGTTATTTCAACATATAGTCCACTCAACCACCCAACACACATCAGTCTACCATTCTTCTTATTTGCTATATTCACTTCGACCGTTTGATTCCCAGGAATCTACTATCCAAACCGATTTGATTTGCTCAACTACCAAAAAGCTCAACCGTCGACATTATCCCACATTGTGCAGAATATTAGCATTCATTAGTTTATAAAAAAAATCTGGAAGACTTTAGGTATCCACGAGTTAGCCCTTTTGATTACCAACTCACTTGTACACCCACGGTCAAACCAACCATTGACATGGCCCCACCAAAGTGAACTCCCATCAGCGCGTCGCTCAAAATGTTAACTTCATAACTACCACATACAAGTTAAAAATTTACAAATCCTTGCGACCACTGTTGCCTAGTCAGAGAAAACTAAAAATTCATAACCACCGCATACAAGTTACGAAGTTACCAATTCCAGCGACCATTGTTTCCTATTCAGAGAAAACTAAAACTTCATAACTCCCACTAGTGGTTACGAGTTTACCAAATCTCGTGACAAGATTACAAGTTACATAAATCATCGATGTTGTGACAACAAAGGAGATCGGTTAGTTGGGAGGTTATGAAACTTCCAAACTCCGTGACTTAGATTATGAACTTAGGAACTCCAGCGATCGGCCGACAATGAAGACTTGAACAAAGATACAAGCCAACAAGTTGAGGCAAAATTTCCAACAGGCTCACAGTTAATAATATAGTTATTAATGTGTCTCTTTGACTTGAACAAATAATAACTTGGTATAGCTTGACCTGTTGCACTAACACATGCTAAAACAATGATCCATTCTTTGCTTTTTGATATTAATTGTGGAATGCATTTGGTACCCATCTTTGTAATTGTGATACCAAAATGTCTAACCCTTTCTAAGCAATTCAAATGCAATGGAAAAATATAAGGAAACACCTCAAGATTAGCCTAAGAAATTTGTAAATGCAAAGAGAAAAGTGTAAAATGATGACAAATGGATATACCTCCCTTTTCGCAGCTAAAACTCCTTGGTTGGCCCTTGATTTGGATTGATTTGTATGCTCCTTGATGGCTCTTGATATGACTAAATGCAAGTCTTGACTATATGCTTGAATGTAGATGCAAATGGATGAAAGTTGATGGCCAGATGAGTGCACAAAATGGCAGCATTTAGTTGCAAAATGGCTAAGTGTTCTTTAAATGCCTTAGAGGAAGGGGTATTTATAGAGAAACTTGAATTCAATGGTTGGGATTTATCCAACAAAGTCAAGATGAAGGGCTAAGGTGAGTTGAGGACTCACAAGCCCTCACATTTTGACACGTGGAATGTGAGATGGCTAAGGTAGGATGATGTGTAGGTGATGTGGAAAGGAGGTACATGATGTGGAAGAAGGACAAGTACCTTCCAAGTACTTTGATGTGACCTTTCAATGATCACATGGGGAGAGGGAAAGCTTTGGGAGAATAAAAGTGAATTAAAAATTCACAATGATTGGAAGAATCTAGTGGATAAGACAAGGTTCCCAAAAGGTGAGAATTTGTCACATGTGACTTGATGTGACAAGTCAAAGGTTCTAGAAGATGCATGGGAAAAGGGGATTCTAGGAATAATAAAAGTGAATTAAAAATTCACATGGGAAGAGAGGAGCCTAGGGTGAAAAAAAAGGAATTAAAAATTCCTTGAGGATGAGGAGGGAGTTGACAAAGGTACTAATTGGGTTTAACCTAATTAGTAATTAGAGATGATGGGGATAATGAGGATAGAAGCCAACTTGCAAAAATTGGAGATGTGACACATCCTAATCAAGGATTAGGCATGTGCACATCCTTAATGAAGAGATTAGGAGATGGATTAGGATTAGATGAAAATGACATGTGAGGAATTAAATAAATGTAATATTTATTTAATTCATTTGATGAAAAGGGATTAAGGAGGGTAAGGTATTTAAT
>VDFB02186126.1:0-20909 GCA_007258455.2 Sequoia sempervirens
CAATACCATTACCTTTAAGAAACCACTAGAATGTGTTGTCAATACTTGTCAAACCAAGGTGACTATCCAAGGTTCTCCTCTAAAACAACAACCACCAAAGTCTCAATACAATTTACTTGACCATTTGGGGAAGACATCCACACAAATCTCTATCCTAGACTTATTGCATATATCACTTGACCATCGATCCATTCTTGAAAAGGCCTTACAAGACACTATCATCCCCACTGACCTTGACTTCAATAGTTTCTAGGAGATGTGGGCTACTTGGATAATCCTAATCATGTCACCTTTTTTGATCAAGACTATTTGACTCAAAAGACAAAGCATAACGATCCTTGGCATCTTGAATTCTTCATCCACAAACACAAAGTCAAATGAGTCTTGGTAGATAGTGGAGTAGGGTTAAACGTTTGCACCCTCAAAGTGATTAAGATATTAGGATTTTTGGAAGCATGTTTTGACACAACAAAAAGCATTGTTATCAAGGCATATGACAATGAAGAACACTCTTCTAAAGGAATTATCACACTACCCATTAGAGTTGGACCCACAGTTATGGACACTACTTTCCAAGTCTTGGACCTTGACCTCCCATACAACCTCCTCCTAAGCTGGCCATGGATTCATGCCATGAAATCAGTACCATCTAGCACACCAAAAAATCCTCAATTCCCATACAATCCTAACACATTCCAATATTGTACCAATCTACCCGGAACACCCCTACAACAAGTTCTTGTCAACCAAGAGGCATCATCATCCACTTCATCTCACTACATTGATCCCTCCACTCTATCTAAAGCATCCAATTCCAAGACTCCTTAGTTTGATCCTAAGGTTGAGGTCCAAGACAAAGGGTACGGTGAATACCACATGAATATTTCCTACTATATCAACAAATTGACAACTCCTTAGTCATATGGAAAACTAATAGTAGAAAAAAGATAACCTAAGGTCACTATCCATATGCCTCCCACAACTACTTTCACAAAATAGGGAGAGTTAAGTAAGGAAGCCTTCAACGAAGAGGATGTGACCTCCTAGCTCTACAAAGAAGACAATGAAGAAGCTCCTCCACCTACACAAATACCCACAAAACAATATGGAAAAGGTTTCAAGATCATGCAGGACAAAGGCTATGATGGGCACAATGGACTTGGGTTGAATAAAAATGGGATGACTGAATGTTTGTCCATGTCTAAATGACCGAAAGGCCTAGGGATAGGGTTTAAACCAACTAAGATCGATGCTCCTAGTACCACAATATCTTTGAGTGAGGAAGTGAATGCTTCTAAGGCTATCAAGACATCTGGAGAGTCATCCAAAGAATGTTACTATGGTACAACTGATTCTAATGAGTACGAATGTGACTCATGTAGAACCAATGATTATGAACTAGACAAAGTCTTCATTGACCTTGACCTATCTGATACCATGATCCAAGACCCTGACAACACTTTCATCTTTACCATATCCATCTTGAACCTTAATAATACCAATGATGGAATTCCCTTAGTCTACCCTCAACTCATCAATTGGGACCAACAATGACCTCCCATCTTAGATGTATTCAAGAATGACGAAACAATCATTGAGTTCATGGGATTGAGATAAGGAATTCCTAGTGGTGATCATAAGACTGGGTTTTCCATTGAATTAGGTCATACAACATACTTTTGGGATTCTATCCACCCCTCTATTCGTAAAAGTAAAAATGAAAAAACAAAAAAAGATGCACATGTAGGTGAAAACTACAAGGAGCCTTTAGACCAAGAAAAAGTAAAAAGAAAGGATGTATCCAAGGGTGAAAACCTCTCTGAGGCACCCAACAATGGAGGGTTCAACATTCTTCCCATTACCCAAGAGAATTCATCGATGCTCATTGAAAAATCTATGGAAGTCAACATTGGCACAGATGAAAATCCCAAAATTATCCGCTTTGCAGCATCACTGATAAAGTATGAGCAACTTGAGTTTTGTACCTTCTTTCTAGAACAAATTAACTTCACTTGGTCCTATGCTGACATGTCTGGGTTAGACCCTAATTTGGTATTACACCATTTTCCACTACATCCCGACACCAAACCGGTCAAGCAAAAGCTCAAGAAAATGCATCCACAGATTGCTTTATAGTCAAGGTTGAACTAAAGAAGCTACTAGATGTTGGCTTTATCAGGTCTATTGATTATGTAGAGTGGATATCCAACCTTGTGCTGGTAACAAAACCAATGGGTGAGATCTACATTTGTACTAAATTTTGTGACCTAAATAAGGCATGTCCTAAGGATGACTTCCCATTATCAAACATTGACATAATCGTGGACTTAACAACTGGATATGAAATGTTGTCCCTCATGGATGGCTTCTAAGGGTATAATCAAATCAGAATAGCTCCAAAAGATCAACATAAGATGGTCTTCACTTATCCATGGGCACTTATTGTTGGAATGTCATTCCTTTTGGACTAAAAAATGCTAGAGTCACATATCAACGTGCCATGATGACAATTTTTCATGACCTCATGTTGTAGACACTTAAAAATGTCTTGAATGATATCACACACTTGAATCTAATATACTAACATCGTTTCATCCTAAAACCCATCCTCTTTTCACTTATTTGATTAAATTAGCCTAGCTATTTAATTAATCGCATCATTTCCATCTATTAACCTGATTAATCTAATTAGGTTAATTCCTACCCATTTCATGCTAACCTTATATCCTGTCAAATTGAATAAATTAAAATATTTAATTTTAACACCCTAAATCCTCTCATTTGAATTAAATAATCTTATTTATTTAATTAAATGCCATTTTGACCCCTTTTTCATTAAATAAAATAATTATTTAATGAATATCCTAAATTCCCCTAATTTGCATAATTGAAACTTTGTTTTAATTATCAAATTATTAATTAATTTTAACTCTCCCACTTGCAATGTAATATTCCTTGAGAATATTCCTCCTTTGCACATTCCTCCAAAAGGGAATATTCTCATGGAATATTCCTTCCCCTTTTGCACATTAAAATTTGGTTTTAATTATCAAAATCCTAATTTTCCTCACCCATGGGAATATTCTCATTAAATATTCTTTCGCTCTTCACTCATTTGAAAAAAAGGAATATTCTTCCTTGTAACAAACTTTCAACAAAATTCTTGAGTAAGTTTTGAAAGTGTGCCTCTTTGCATGATTGTGAGCCCTTGATTAAATATTAACTTGCATTCTGAACCTTTGATGGGAATCCATGATCCATGCCTCCATTTTCCTTCCATCCTGACCATTGATAGATTCTTTCAATCTTGACCATCGGTTTCATTTAACCTATTCTATAAACAGACCTTGTAACTATTGAATAGGGATCCACCTTTACAGAGAAAACTTATGTTGTTGAAAATCACTCTCATTTGCATCTATGTTTTATATTTAAAATAATTTTAGGTTAATTTACATGCATTTTTAGCTTAGAGCATCCATTAATGACTTCCATGGTAACTTTGTTGCACTCATTTAGTATATTTTGAAACTAGGGCTTTAATCTTTCAAATCTTGCAAACATTTAGCATAGATTGCATACACTTACATCAATCATCTTAGATTTTTATCATGTTAATTTAGATTTCATCATGCTTTCATTTTTCTTTTTCATCAATTTCAATCAATTTTAATCAATAAAATTGATTGGAAAGGCTCATATTATCCAATGATTGGGAAAGGGTCACCATTCCACATCAATGCGACACCACTCCCCCAATAGGATAAGTTCCAATGGCTTAGAATAGATGTTTGTCAAGATTTCATGTTTTAGAATGTTATTTTTAATGGCTTCTTTAGTTTTATTTTCATTGAATATCTCATTGGTATTAATATTTAGTGGCTTAAATATCCTTCGAATCCTTATGGGTCAAGTGTAGTTAACCTATAATATGTCATTGGTCATAGATGCATACACTAATGGAAGACTATGTGGATGATCTGCTAGCCAAATCATTGACATTAGGTGACCATTTGTGAGTCATGGAAAATATTTTCAAGAGACTAGAAGAATACAAAGTGAGATTGAATCCCAAAAAGTGTGTGTTCGATGTCACATCAGGAAAGCTCCTAGGTTATATATTTTCTAGATGAGGCATTAAAGTAGAATGAACAAAATTCAAAGCTATAATAGACATGCCTCCACCTACCAACATAAGTCAACTACAGACACTACAACGATGTCTCCAATCCATGAGATGATTCAGAGCAGAACTGGCTAACAAGATACATCCATTTCAACATTTACTCAGAAAAGGTGTATCGTTTATATGGACAAAAAAAATTTCAAGAAGCCTTTCAATAGATTAAGGATTATCTATTGATGCCACCAATCTTAATGCCACATGTTTATGGGAGACTCTCATCCTCTATATTCTAGCAACTACATCTGCACTGGGGGCATTACTTGCACAAAATGATGACGAAGGTCGTGAACAAGCAATATACTACATCAGTCACACCTTGGTTGGTTATGAACTAAATTACAGTCTGATAGAACATGTTTTTCTTATGGTAGTTTTTGCTACTCAATGACTAAGGAACTACATGTTTAACCATAAAAAAAATTAGTCACAAAGATAGACCCATTGAAATATCTTCTCAATAATGCAACTTTGATAGGACGACTGGCTAAATGGGTCATGATACTCAATGAATATGATATTTAGTATGTTGAGAGAAAAGCCATAAAAGGACAAGCTATTTTTGACCAACTTGGAGATGCACCAACTAAGGCTAATCACCCATTGGTCTCTAATTTTCTAGATGAATCTATCTTCACTATGGACACACCAACAACATGGAAACTATACTTTGATGGGTCTCACACAAACCACGGTTCAGGAGCGGGCATACTATTTATCACCCCTCAAGGTGATACCATTCCTAAGTCATTTAGAGTTTCCTTTCCATGTACAAACAACATAGAAAAGTATGAATCTCTTCTTACAGTACTTCGTATGACAATCAAGTGGAAGATCAAAAACTTACAAGTATACAGTGATTCTCAACTAGTAATTCAGCAAGTCAATGATGATTACAACACCAAGGATGAAAAGCTCACCCCATAAAAATGGATGGTAGACAACTTCAAATAATAATTTCACATAATCCTTTTCCATCAGGTTCTCTATATTCAAAACAAAGTAGTAGATGCCATGTCCACCATTGGCTCTCTCTTGGACATACCAAACAATGTGCCTTAATTCAATTTTCTAGTAGAACAGTTGTTGATCCTTGCCTTTGACATCCTTGAGTATGAGATGGTCTATGAATTGTTGGTCCCAATTCCCCATGGTACCAAGATATATACAACTACCTCCATGACCATATCCTTTCCCCTGACCTTTATGCTAACCAACGTAAGACATTTATCTACAAATCCTCCACGTATGCCATCAATTGTGACACCCTTTATAGGCGTGCCTTGGAAAATACCCTTTTGAGATATTTCAATATTGAAGAAGCACAAATGACCTTACATGAGGTACACAAGGGTATATGTGGAGCCCATTCTAGTAGCCCAATCTTGGCTAAGAATATCATGAGAGTAGGCTACTATTGGCCTATAATGGAACAAGACTCCTATCACTTTGTCAAAATATTTTGACAATGTTAGATCCATGGAGACTTGTTACATGCACCAACACAAGAATTTCATCCAATAACATCACCATGGCCCTTTTCCCAATGGGGACTCAACCTCATAGGTAAGATTCATCCCACATCCTCCAATGGCCATAAATTCATCATCACCATGACCGAATACCTCACTAAATGGATTGAAGCCATCCCTATGACATAAATCACTAGCAAAAAAATTTCTAAGTTTATACTCAATTATATCATTTGTCGATACAGTATCCCTCAGTCCATCGTCACTGACAACGGTTGTCCATTCAAAAACCAAGAAGTCTGCCAACTTTCTAAGAAGTTCCACATCCAACACCATTTCTCCACTCCATACTACCCACAAGGTAATGACCAAGCTAAGGCGTCTAATAAAACTATTCTTAGAATCTTTAAAAATATTGTCAATGATGTTGGTCATGACTAGCACCTTCAACTCAACCCTGCCTTATGGGCTTACCACACCAACATCCGCACTCCTACCGGTGCCACTCCATATTCCCTAGTCTTCAACTCCAAATTTATCTTACCTATTGATGTCAAACTACCTTCCCTATGGATATCCATGTAAGGGCATATCGATGATGAAGAATATCATGTATCAAGGCTACATGAGTTGGAATTTCTAGATGAGTATAGACAAAAAGCATTGGACCATCTTCAAGTATATTAGAGTCATCTTCGTCATAGTTGCAATAAGAAAGTTTTGAATCAACATTTTGATGTTGGTGACCTAGTATTAATGGAGAATCTAAAGAAACAAGCAGAATGAGAAAATCCAAGAAAGCTCGAGCCAAATTGGTTGGGTCCCTATATTGTCACAATAGTCTTTAGATTAGGAGCTTATCAACTCTCAACTCCTAAAGGGGAACCCTTGTCAAAACTAATCAATAGTCTGCACCTACATTGATTCTACACATAGCTTCAAAAGTCTTGTCATAACCATAAAAATAAAAATAAATAAATAAAATAAATCGTTACCTTGATGAAAACCTCGCAAATAGGCATCTTGGTGACACCAAAAAAAACAAAAAATCAAGAAAATAGTAAAGAGAAATAATTCATCCAATAGTGAAAACCACTTTGGTAGTGCTTTGGATAAGTACCATGGTGAAAACTTGGAAAACAGGTGCCATGTGTAGTTGACTTTGCTTCGTCGTCTACCATCATTCCAACCTAACCTTTTCCCTGTCATTATCCCTTCCTATATCATCCATAGTAATGCCTAGTTTCCTTTTCATAACCTAGAACTATTAACATCATGTGTCCTTCCACTTTTCACATCCTATCCGCTATAATTCCATCCCCAATAAATTGGTCTTATACCCGATTGGGGCAAGTACTTGACCTATGTCATTGGATCTTACACTTGATATCAAGAGGTCACTATATCAAAAAGACAAAAAAAGTCAAATATTCTCAAAAGACAAAAAAATCATAAAACCTCAAAAATCCAAAAAAATGACAAAACATGTTGAAAATACAAAAACATCCAAATAACTTGCAAAAATCCCAAAAAAAAGTCAAATTCAGTCTTGTCATTCCAATTCAAACTACGTTGCCTCTATGACTTAATGTAGGAAAGGTCATCTATCGATGAGCCCTCGAGGCATTAGGTCAATCCTTTAGGGTTTGTTGAATAACAATCAAATCACAACTCAGTCCTTTGTCAATAAAACAAAGTCAAGTCATGTCAAACTACAAGTTCTCTGCACATTGTTACGTAGGCAAGGCCATTTGTTGATGAGCCCCCTAGGCCACCTAGGTTGGTCCTTTAGGTTTTGTCGAGTCAGTCACAATAAATCAGACATTGTCAACTTGAACATAAAAAATCATTAAAGTATCAAACAAGTCACGAATCAACAAGAAAAATAAACCAATAAATCTTCAGGTCAACTTAGTCTATTGTCAAAATAGTCAATACCAAATTAGTCAACTTATTTCTTATACAGGATGTGTCCTTCCTAAAACTAGATATTGTCATTAATCACATTTTGTCATTTGCCTTATACAGGTGGTCACATGGTCAAAACCAGACTTAACATTTTATATGACATGTGTCATCTCCTAAAACCAAGCCTTGTCAAAGAACTAGTTAGTCAAACATCGACAAACATATTTGGAAAACACTCTATATGGTTGTTGACTTTGTGGGCTATTTTGTATTATCTTTTTTTATTTGTCTTTGATTCATATTATTATCTCTCTCGAGGATTTCCCACTAAGGATTTAGAGGAGCGATGATATCTCATGACTCTTTTCCTTGACTGTTGTTTGTGGATTGTCTTGGAAAAAAGATTGGGGCAAATTTTCCTTCAGTATGAGTTAGGACGTTTCTTGTCTACAACTATCTATTTTGCAAGTGGATGACCTTGCACACCTTGGTCTATGTCATACCATGGTGTTTGTTTTCCATTTGTCTCATTTTATTGCCCAATGATGATTAGTGCAAAACTTTGTCAGGAAATATATACATCTTTAACATAGTCTCGACTAACTTCCATCTCTTCCACACTAATATTTCTTCTATCTGCATCTTGACAACATCCTGTGAAACGAAAAAATACCTACATACATAATCATGTTAGGAAACATTATAAATATCATCATTAGCATAATAATTATCATACTAGGTCATTATATTTGTATGAGAAAATACGAAAACATATATTGCATCCATATCGCATCATCATTTTATTTCATCATGTTTGCACATCATAACATATTAGGAATTTCATCATATTCACATTACATCATAATCATAGTCCACTATCATTTATCACATTGCATCGACGTTTTGTACTCATTGCATAATTATAATCATATCATACATCATATTTTTCATTCACATTAGACATTTATAATCATCGCATTCATAATCCATAGACATGACATTACATAACATTAAATTCACCTATATATCACCTAAACATCATATCTATACTATATTAACATATGACATCATCACATGATCATATAAAATGCATAAATAAACATCATAAAAGCATAAAAATCCATAACATAATTATAACCATGAAACATAATATCATAAGACTGCATATCATAAACTACTACCAAAAAATCATATCATATATCACTCAAAATGTGTCATAGTACAATGTCAAGATGTATCATATATAAAAAAATAGAGCTTTTAGGCTCGATGGTAAAAATACAAGTGTCAAAATAGGCTCTAGGCAGAGCTCCCCTCATCCCACCCAGGTGATTGTCGTGGTGAGCCCAATGACCTGTGCTTTGATGGTGGTATGTTGTATGGACTTGATTGTGTTGGTCCTGATACCTCATCACTCTGTGACCTATTATGAGAGCATCTGTTGTGAGATCTACCATTTCTCAATGCCTCTGATGCACTCAATTCCCTATGCTCAAGTGGTACCTCAACCTCATATAGATCTTTGTAGTACTGCTCTCATTGTCCTGCTCTCAGCAGTGCTTCGGCCATGTTTGCACTAGACCCATTGAGGGTAGTTGTAAACTCTATAATTTGTTGCTTTTCCTCTTTCCGCCTAATCACGACCATATCCCTCTATTTATGTAGAGTATTCCTCTCTATCCTTAGACCATCTCTCTCTAACCTCAATGCTCCCACCTCAACCTCTAATTCTTGTATATAGGAAAATTCCTACTCTAGTCATCTATGTAAGTCAGCTAGCCGCTAATCAACTAGACCATCTCCACCTCTAACTCCTACCTCCTCTAATCCCTCCTCCATGTCCACTCCCATCACAATTCTCTCATGAAGGACCCACTCTACCTCACCCATGTCTTCCTCCTCCACTATCAATACATCCTATTGACCCACCTCCAGAACTAGTATCTCCACATGTTGCTCCTCCTCGACCACCCTCTCCTTAGTGACCCACTCCTCACCCTCCTCACAAATCAATGAAAAATGCCTCACCACCTATCATATTCTGTCTCTCCTCCTCCTAATTTAGTCTCCTCCTTGGCCTCCTTTTTCATCACCCTGTCCTCCATCACCCCATCCTCCCCTCTAACCTCTATCACCCCTACAGCCTTGTGGGCCCCTGCCTTGACACTCTACAGGAGCTAGCTGATCAGGGTTTGTATATGGAACCTACCTGTGCATCAACCACCATGCATCATACTCTACATTCATCCCCAGATCTTCTACACCCCCTCTCCAAGCCCACTACACTGGCTGCAATGCATCAATATTCTACTTCGTTGTTGCAACTGGTATAACTAATCCCCATGGATGCACCTCCTATGAGGAGCGTGTGAACTTAGCTATCCCTTGAGGTGCATCCTAAACCTCTCCAAAATTCCTCCTAACATACTCAAGTTGGTACATCTGAATGATATGTTGGGACTACACTATACGACCGATCAAATATCTAGGCTACCGACACCACAGTAGATGTTGATCCTCATTGGCCCTCTGTTGAAAATCTTTGGAAGGCCTCTAGACAAAGATATCCAACAAATTTATGCCATGTGTCCAATACCCTATATCACCCACATGCATCTGCATCACCACACCCACATACAAATATGCATATGGCATACCATCTCCTAATTGTTGTTCCACTATTGGTTGGAACACAATGATGTGCTCCCATGCCCATACCATTAGTAATGTCACCCCATAACTCATGCTCTATCCATCTTAATATGCAATATTATGAAGCTAGAAATAAAGCATACCTAACAGACATTGTCCCCATGCATAAATTGTCTAATCCTGCATCATGCCTACTAACACCTCTCCCCAACCTATTGGTTGCAGTATGGAATCATCACGTTGCCAATCAATGTACACAAGACATAGTCAAACCTATCATATCACTCTATCAGGATCTCCCATCTGATCTCATATTCGTGAACACCAAGCTTTGACACATCCCCATAGTCATAATGGTCGTATATCGACTACAATCGTCAAACAAGTATCATATTTCACCCACTCTCCACAAATTGGTAGTTACAATATCTTGCATACATCCTCCAGGGTCATAGTAGCCTCCCTAGTTGGTAGGTGAAATGAACAAGTCTCGAAGTCTCATTGCTCTACAAGTGTTGTCAACATACCTTGGTTTTCCCTAACAATGGGCATATAGGTGACATAGTATAATCCTAGATCCAATATTGTACACCTTTTGACATTGGATAATTGATCCCTAAGTCAAAAATTCGTTGGTCATGAATCTCGAGTATAGATAGGGGCAAGAACAACCTGAAGGTCACAAGAAAAGTCATTATATCAGATCCAAAATATTCATTTGACCTAGTAGACCTAAATTGGACAAGTCCTTTTATCCTAATCTGGAGCAAACTCTTAACCAGTCAATTGTGTCATTATGTTTGTCAATTGTGTCATAGAAGTCATTCATGTCACTATTCTTGAACATGCATCATGCAACTAAAATTGTGTCACACACCTCAGCTAATCCATCGTCAGGGTCACTTGCAATTAACTCCTGATCAGTTGCATCATTCCCCCTTGCACTTGTGGTGCTTTTCATTGATTGTGTTGTTTCTGCTCATAGGTGTGGTGCAGGAAACAAATGCAGCACACCTTTTTCAGATGCGTCACATTGCAACCAACCTCCCTATGCCCTTGCAATTGTGTCACGATGAGGTGATTGTGGTGAACTACGGTCACCTTCATCGTTCATGCATGCAATTACAGTGAACGGTGTTTGCCACAATTTCCTGCTAAAAAATCCCTAGCCCTAAAAAATGTGAAAAACAAAAAAATGACAAAGTGGGTTTGGAGTACTTATTGGGTCCCTTGCTCCCTCAAGTTGATGGAAGGTACAAATGTGATAGCCTCGATGTGTAAAGTATGGAACTGGTGATATCTTCTCAAATTTTTTCTCCCAGAGCTCCCAAATTTCTAACTTTGACATGCACAAATGAGCAAAATTCTTAATCAAATGCATATTTATAGGCAATCAACCTATGGTTTTCTAGGGTTTACACTAGGGATGTGTACTAGACGCACTATTTGGCCACTTTGAACCTAAATTTGACCCCATAAATGACCTCAAAAATCATTTCTATCACCACCATTGAACTCCTGGCTATCAAATTGACTTGTTAGAACAATTTCCAACTTTTTGAAAAAATTTCAAAAATTTGCAATTTTTTTCCAAGGGGGCATAGGTCTACCTCACTTTCACTGGGGCATGTTTTGACTAAAGTTCTTTGACATAATGTGATAAACTGCATTATATCAAAGAGGGGAAAATGTAGACACTAAAAATTGTCCTAGGCCTACAAACTCTAATTCTTCTATTAATTAAATAATTTTAATTATTTAATTAATTCATTCTAATTTATATTTCCTCTTTTGATTAATTAAATAAATTTTATTTATTTAATTGCCCACTAATTTGTCATTTTCTTCCTATTTTTGAATTAAATTATTATTGAACTTTAAAAATCAGCCCATCACATGTCCCACTTTCGAATTAAATTGTTATTTAATGAAAAGGCCAGCCTGTCACATGTCCTCTATAATTATATAATACTTTTATTATTTAATTATTCATTTTGAATTTCTCCTACAACCTCTTTTTATGTGCCAATCTTATCTTCCTGATCAAATCTTATCTCTTGACATCTCATTCAATTCCATCCTTTGATTGAATTATCTTATAATTCAATCCTAGTCATCAGTTGTTTGTCCAAAAATACATGTCTCCATAAGAAAGCAAGTTGTGTTATGCAAGGTGAGCATAAAATAGGCTCACAAGTGCAGTCTAATATCCACTCAATGAGCCTAAACAAGTGAGAAACACACACTAGGTCTACAAGGTGTAACCCCACAAAAAAGTGGTGATGGGAAATTCATGCCAGGTCTATAGGCTCCCATACGTCAACCATAACAAAAGTTATACTCCCTAAAAAATTTGATAATGTGCTACATACGATAAACATAAGGCTAGCAAGTTGTCTTATGCTAGACACTCATGAAATAAAGGCACCACCAAGAATGTTGTGTTATGCTTAGTAACCAAAAGTTTTGGTTTAATATAATTAAAGATGTTAGATTTGGTTGTGAAACCACCCAAGATCAGAATGATTGAAGGAAAGAAAGAAAAGAGATGGATAAACTCAACACTCCCTTAGCACTGTACTAGCATTCCATCATGCTACTAACCAAGGGAAGGGGTAAGTGTTGTTTATATAGAAAAATAATGGCAAATAATTCCAAGAGGAATAATAACTTCCAAGTGCCCATAATAGGTGGGAGTTTTACCTACTTGGTAAATGACATATTACATGGTTATTCCTACTCAGGTAAAGACAAGAAATGGTTATGAGAGGTGGCTAATAAATCCAAAAGAGGGTATGAGACTCAACTACCTGAAGGTGGGTGTGAGTGATGGATTTATGCCACATGTCCTCATCCTAGCCATTATAATATAACCTAAGAAAGCTTAATAATGTGTGTAGGAAAAATAAATATTCCCTAACATAAGGAAAATAAAATACCTACACTAACACCCCCCTTAAGCGTAGCTTAGGTGGGTGAAAAGACACAAATATGGGTCTTGACTACTAGGCCATGTTAGGTACCCATGTACAAAATACTGTCTCACAAATGGAGAAAATGAGAAAACCCAGTGGGACAAAACTCCTCCCCAAAATATAGAAAAAAAGTTTCCCAACACAAGAAGAATCCCATGCAAGGAAGAAGTCCCCTCCAAAATAGAAAGGATAAGAAATACTATGTAGCCTTCCCTCAAGTAGTCAATTGTACCAATGGTTGATGCTCAAAAATTGGATGTCGAAGATGGACCATGATCGTTGAACAACATTCCTCCCCTTAGGAAGAAACAAAACCAAAGGTGTATGAACAACATCTTCCCATTCCTGAAAGAAATAGAAGGAAAGAAAGCTCAAAATGTAAGAAGTCTCTGAAAACTGCTCATGTGTCTCCATGTCAATGCCAAAACCTATCACCATCAAATCAGGCATTCTAGGCCACACTGATGAAGATGAAAGTCCAAAACCTAGTAAAGATGTATGTAGAACAAGATCCAAAGACTCAACTATATCCTCTGAAGACAAAGATGCCTCCTCCAAATGTTGCTCAAAAGTATTCACAATAATGTCAAACTGTGATGAATGATCATGTGGAGAATGAAGAAGAGGATCCAAAGGTTCCTCCACAACAACTGAAGAAGAATCAACTCCATAAAAGAGAAGATGAATGTCCCAAATAGTGTCTCCCAAGTCTAAAATATGTGACTCCATAAACAAACTTGCAATGTATGCCAAGTAGTTATCCCAAGCAACTATATTTGGAAGACACTATAGATCCTCCTAAAATGAATCACAAGTAGCCATGAATGTAGCAATACTAGTATCTTCAAAATTAATAGTAGGTGGAGGAGAAGGAATGGAAGGCTCAATAACTAGATTTGATGTGAGAATACCAAGATTCAAATAGCCCAAATTCTCCTCAAAATAAAATGTCACACAAGGAGTGTGATCAACAACCAAAGGATCAGAATCATCATTAGGTGCAAATTTTGGAAAGGTATACAACCAAGATGCATGATTAACCATCCACGTAGCAATTATCTCTCTGCTCTCCAAGTCTCTGATGATAACTGAATCAGGTGTGAATTCCATAGTCTTCCCTGCTCCACCATGAGTGGTCTTATAGATCGAAAGAAGATTATTTTTCAAGTGAGGTACACACAAAACATCATTGAAGGTGCCATCCCCAATATCAATAGAACCCTTCCCAATTATACTCATGTAAGTGTTTTTTCCCATCACAATAGGTGGCATAACACAAGGCTCAAAAGAAGAGAACATAGACTATGTAGAAGCCATATGATGAGAAGCTCCAAAATCTAGGAGCCATTTCCCTTATTCATGACTTGTAGAAGCACAAAGAGCTTTACCTTTATTTTTCTTTGACTCGGTAGAAAAGCCTACATGACCTTTATCCTTGCTAGATCTTGATTTTTTAGAATTTGAAGAAGAAGAAGAAGTAGACTTAGACATTTTAGAAGGTAGATCAATATTGTTCTTCTTAAGAAGATGTTTTAGTTCATCAATATCCTTCTTATAACAAGAATTTTCTTCATGTCCAATCCTCTTGTAATATGAACAAGTAGACTTTTCTTTCTTAGATGAATCCTCCCTTGAAGAGGATTTGTGTTGTGCTTGATTTGTGTGTTGATTTTTCTTAGATTTCTTTTGTTTCTTGTCAAATTGTCCTCACTCTTTTTGTCCCTTAGGCTGACCAACCAACAAAGCTTGAGTATGTGATGGCTTTATGAGACCCATAGAAAGAAGCTTTTGTTGTTCAAGCATTAACATCTCAAAAAAAGATGCAAATGAAGGCATAGTATATGTAGATCCCATAGTTAGTCTATGAGTATGAAAGCTAGAAACAAAAGCTACAAATTCAGGACCAAGTTTATTCAGTGTATTATAGATTAACTAAATGCCCTTTTTTTCAATACCACATGCTTTACATTGTGCTCTCAAATCATTAACCTTAGTAATATAATCTTGGATGTTACCAAAGTTCTTAGGATCAAGGCTCATCAATTCATTGTCAATCTGATAGCCTTTGACTTCATCTATTGTACCATACAAAGATTTTAACTTTTCCCAAGCATCATGTGAATTTGTACAAGATTTAATTTGAAACATAAGATCAAGGGAAACAAAACTATGAATACATCCAAGAGATTTTATATGTTCAAGCATCCATTTTATCTTTTCCTTATCATATGTAGGTTTAGCTACCTTTTGTTCAACATAAGGAGTATACCCAAGTTGCATTAAGGAATTCCATGCATGTTGATGCCATGTTGCATAATTATAAGGTGTTAGAAAAGGAGCCTTAGAATGATCCATGTGTGAAGGAAAAGAAGAGAACAAGTGAACAGATAAAAAAAAACACACACACAAAGAGAGATCCCCCCTTTTTTCACTCAATCAAGAATCCCCCCAACAAAAAAAGATTGAACACTTTATAAATCAGTGTGTTTACAATGCTGGAGTTGTTTTCTAGAGTTTTACAATTATCCAAAATGGACCCAAATACTGAAAGTACAATAAAATGTTAGAATAAGAACCTTAAAATAGCACCAATGTGTAGTGCTCAAAAAAATATTCACTTTCAAAAAAAAATCGCCTCAATCTGAAGTTGTATGTGAAATTTACATCCGTTTGAAGTTCAAAAAATGAGGATTGTCCTTCAGGTCTCTAAGAAAAATAATTTTATGAAAAACTGGGATCACTTGAGAAAAAACTAATCACACCACTATGAAGAAATTAAAAAAAAATCACTCAAAAAGGCCTATATGATTTAGAATGAGCCCACTCAGAAGTTCACACCAAAAAATCCACCAAATTTGGAGCTGAAATAATTTGCAGAATTTTTTTTTTGAATATTTTATTTATTGGCAGATTTTGATTTATTGAAGACTTTTATTTAAAAAAAAAATTAAACTAAAGTTTTTAAGAAAAAATTTAAGAAAGTTTATAAGAATAACTTTTAAGAAAGTTGGGGGGGCACGTGGGCCATACTCCCCACACTTAATACAAATGTTGTGTACTATGATTTTCAGCTGGCTACTTTTGAATTGATGCTGGATTTCTTAAAAAGTTGCAGCCCGAAAAAACCTTTGTCAATTTTTCTTGAGTCAATAAGAGCTTTTAATGTTGTATGTGGCCCTCTTACCCTAAGTACTTATTGCATAGTAAACTATGGAGATCTATACTCTTTTTTATATATATATTTTTCAAAACAAATTTTCAATAAAATGATTTGCATTTTAATTTTTTGAAAATAATAATATTTTTTTTAACACAAGAATTTTTCAATTTAAAAAATATTTTTCCATAAAACCACCCAAGATCAGAATGATTGAAGGAAAGCAAGAAAAGAGATGGATAAACTCAACACTCCCTTAGCATTGAACTAGCATTCCATCATGCTACTAGCCAAGGGAAGGGGTGAGTGTTTATATAGCAAAATAATGGTAGATAATTCCTCTTGTGCCCATAATAGGTGGGATTTTTACCTACTTGGTAAATGCCATATTACATGGTTATGCCTACTTAGGTAAAGACAATAAATGGTTATGAGAGGTGGCTAATAAATCCAAAAGAGAGTGTGAGACTCAACTAGCCAAAGGTGGGTGTGAGTGACACATGTGAGTGATGGATTTATGCCACATGTGACCCTCATCCTAACCATTATAATATAACCTAAGCAAGCTTAATAATGTGTGTAGGATAAATAAATATTCCCTAACATAAGGAAAATAAAAAACCTACACTAACAAAAGGGGTTTTGCTCAGTTCATGAAATGTCTTACTTTAGGGAACATCATGCTCAATGTCACTATCAAGGGAGGACTAGTCAAGAGATAAAAGATTCACACCTTAGGGAATGCAAGCCATAGCATTACCACTAAGGGAATGTCATATATGCCAACAAAGGTCACATTGTTGAGCTTTCCTCTTGTGGTATATTGTCCTGATGAAACAAAATTGATGGCAAAACTGATTGGTGATTGGCATTATGATACTTGGTGCTCTTTGTATTTAGTTTGGCATATTCAGTATTTTGTGGAGCATGCTTTGGATTGATGCATTTGGGTGCATTTTTTTATCATATATTGTGGTACTGATCATGTTGAGCTTCATGTGCAGACAAAATTTATTTTGTCTATTCAGGTGGCATTGGTTTTCAGGTGATATCATGGAACAGTTGATTTCATTTTGACAGATTGGCACTTCTTTATTGCACAAGAGGTATATTATCTCAATTGCTCATTATTAGGTTGATCATGGCATCATTGACAAGATTCATGGCATTCTATTGATGATCTTCATGGCTGTCACATAATTTTTGGTGTCAACGGTTATGATACATTATTTGATACATGGAATATTGGATTGGAATTATATTAATGCTTTCTTTGATACTTGAATTTGATATTTCATTTGGCATCATTGGTATATGAGGTCACTATACACTCTTCAGTTGGTTTTGTCATTGCATATCTTCATGACTCTTTCACATTATCTTGGTGTCACTGGCTAGGACACAGTGGTTGGTATATATGAAATCTTCATCTGGTTTATATGCTTCAGATTGACTTAATTTCATAATCAACTTCTAAAGATGAAAGGTTTCTATGTTGATCACAGGATCATGGTGTTGTCTATTTGATGCAGTGTTAACTCTTACAGGTGATTGCAAAGGTGTATTGTTGATTCAATTCAATCTTTGACATTCAGATTCAATGTCTTTATACATTTGGTGAATACATTTATTCACATATACTTGATAGTATTGAGCTTCAGTTTTGCACCATGAACATAGCATGAATTCACACTTCATTGTGACTCAACACTACATGTTGTACATACTCAGGTTTTAGTGTTACATTGATTATTCATTTATAGATGGTACTCAAGCTTTCATTTTTAAATGCTAACACATAGCATTATCAAGCACTTTGATTACTTAGCTTATTTTATAGTGCTATCGGGTTGAAATACTTAGTGCTTTGTATTATTTTAAAAGTGCTTTCATAAAGCACTAAGGCTGACACCATTTTTTTCGGGCTCATAAATGTTATACTTTAAAGTGTTTTTTTGAACACTATTAGTTGACATCAATGATATTATTAAGGTTTTCGGCTCATGTCATTATTTTGTTGTTGACTTATTAACATTTGATGGTTATCGTTTATTTTGGAGACTTTGATCTTTTCCATGCATGTGGTTATCGACACACTTATTACTTGGACAGTCGGCTTATATTGGGTGCTTGTTGTGTCACATGGATTTTGATAAGGCACATCATATTGTCAGATTCCTTGGATCTTAAAATTATTACGTTTTGACTCATGGATTTCAAAAGTTATGTATTATGATTTGAGGGTTCGATGTAAAGAAAAGTTAGGGAAAAACAAAAGTTATTGTTATGTCTTTCATTTCATACTGCAATTCTAATCCCCAGCTGTGCTGCCATGGAGGATTGGAGACCACAGTATACAACTGGTTTTCAAGCTGAAAGCTAAAAGAGTTTTAGTGAGGACGTTATAAGAAGTTTGCACAATCAGCTGGTAAAATTTTGGCCACCTTGACAGGTATTTTTGTTTTTAGTTTGAAAGTTTTGTGCTAGCTTCAAAGGTAACTGTTTTTGTGATTAAGTTGAAGATCAAAAATTTGTTAAGGATTAATCATGTTTTTACTAACCCAATTATGCTCAAGGGTTTTATCATTTTCAGTGGAAATTCATTGATATATCTATGGTTATGCTTTAAACCCTTAGGGGTAACATGATTAAATAACATTGTTTTACCAGTTTATTAAACCCTGGTTATTGAATATGAGTTTTTGACAAGGATGGATAAATGTTTGTAAACGTTGTATATATACTTGGAAAAAAACATATGATGGAGTGGTATGATGAGAAGATATAGTTTGAATAGCATATTGATTAACATTGTGATATCATTCTGTAAAGAAGAGAAGAGGGGTTTATTCTGTTTTCATCTCTAGTTGTATTACAGAGATTATTTTGAATTGGGCATTATTGCAAAATCATTTTGTATCCTATTGTAATTTTATAACTGCAGAGAGTTATTGCAGTTATAAGGTTCTAATGGGTTGCAATACCTTGAATGTTTGATGAAGTTGGTGCTTCAAAAAGATTATGGGAGTTGGTGCTCCACATTGTAACATAGTTGGCACTCTTTTGAATGAATAAAAGGATCAGTTTGTGAGTGGTTTTTTATACCCCAAGAGGGTTTTTCCACTCAGGAAATCTTTGTGTTATGTGATATTATTTTTGTCTCTCATTCTGTTTCAAGTTAATGTGATTAATTAGTCATTGCTCTGATACTTTTAGTTTGTTTACAAGACAAGTTAAGTTTGTTTAAAAACCTTCCTAAAGCTAGTTAAACCTGCATTGTGTAAAGTTGAAGTCTTGTTTCAAAAAGCATAAATAAAGTTGTTCACAATTTGATGGAACAATGCTACATGATGCTTTTAATATAAGTTGGTTCTCTTGCATATCTTTCTACAAATTTTAAGTGTTCATGTGTTTGGTTAAATCTACCACATTGTTTCAAGGTCAAAAATTTAAGTTGTGCATTCAAATCGAAGAGTTTAAAAATTATATCACTCTGATTCACCCCCCCCTCTCAGAGTGAATCCGCCCGACAAGTGGTATCGAGGCGTGAGGGTCACGCATTAAGGTGTTGTAGACACGTGAAATTAGCATCGTACACTCAATTCATGTTCATCCACTCATTAAATAAATCAAATTCACATTCATCCATTCATCAGGTAAATCAATTTCAATCTCCTAAAGGTCATCAACTTTATTTAATTTAATCTTATCATTATCACCCTTAGCTAAATAAATCAAATATTTATTTAACTAAATCTTTATCATCTTTCATCTCCTTTTTTATTTAATTTAATCTTTAAATCTAAAGCAAAAAGGTCAAATCACCTAATCCTCTTTTTAATTAACTAAATCAGGATTAAATCTAATCTAATGCTAATCCTAATCACTTGTATTCTCTAGATTTTGCCACTTGCACATATAAATCAATTTATTGATTTATTAAATCAACATTTTCCATCAACATGGCATCTTTGAGGAATATTCCCTCAAGTTTGAATTCAAAAATCAAGTGGACATGTACATCCATGAAAGCAATTAATAAGCTCTTACATGTCCCCCACTAGGCATTAACTCTCAACTTCAAATTTGAAATCTCCCTCTCTTTGGCACATTGACCAAAATGTGTTCATCCTCCAACCTATCACATGTTGACAAGTGGCCTCTTTTCATTGGCTTGTTTCTAGTCCCACATCCTCCATGTTTGGAATTCTTCTATCATTCTATTTTATAAATAGAGATCCTCTCCATTGATTTACTCCTCCACAATCCATGCAAAGTCACTCTCTTCTATTTGAGAGCTAATTTTTCCCATTCATCATCTTGATCATCAATATATCATCAACATAACTTGGAGCTTAGCAAAGGATTGGGAAAGGGATATTTTCCATAATAGCACCAATCCACTATGAGATAAACATGCTTCATGTTTTTCATGTGTTTATTTAGCTTGCTTTTGTCATTTGTTTGCATGTGGAAGCATTGATGTATCATTTCATAGAGATGTTATCTATTTTGTTTTAAACTAACCATGTTAATGTGTGTTGGAGGTTTTAGCAATTTGC
>VDFB02186127.1:0-18615 GCA_007258455.2 Sequoia sempervirens
GTTGGTCGAAGAGGGACATTACAAATCATTCACAATAGGAAGTGTAACACCTTTTCCAACTTGAGATGCAAGAATCTGTCAAGGATGTAAGTGTGCCTCATGGATGTATGCACACCGAATGTGTGTCTTTGACTAATATTCTTCTACCGATGCAAAAGATGAATTCCAAGTGGAACGAAGGTAGCTTGCTAATGTGGAATTTTTCCTTCAGATTTGGTTTTCTAAGGTGAGGAAGTGTAAAAGTGGAATTTGCATAAGGGGTACAAATTCACTCCTATACAAGCTAATAGGAAAATGTTAAAAAACAAACATTTCAATGATTGCAAAAAAATGCCTTTTTCAAATGCCTCCAAGTAAAAATTATACAGAAACAAGCTAGGTAAATGGCACCTTCCTCAAGGAAATCGTGGCTTCAGAAAACTCCATTGCCTCCAAAATTTTATTAGGCTTACAACAAACAAATTCCATGGGCCTGCTAATCAAATCAAGCCTCCAAATATGGAAATCATGACCACAAATGGGGATATGCACTCTCTTCACTAGGAAAATAGGCTTAGTGAATAGAAAAATGCCTCCATAAACTCCCACAGTTAAACACCAGAGTGTTGCATTGAATGATCTACAAGCCGAAGTCCTCAAATTTTCAAATCGTACCTCCAAAATAGCAACAGGAAAATGAAATAATAAAAAATAAAGGAAATTTTAAAGTTTAGAAAATTTCAAATGCCAAAAAAAGATCTAAAAAACTCTAATGAAAACTCTTAGAGGAAGGATTGCAGAATGGTTGGCTCTGATACCATGTTGGTGTCATCCACCTCCCAGGAGCACCATCTACAACAAAATAACTTGACGAACACATAAGAGAAGCACATAGGCTATTTCACCAAAATGAGTGAATAAATTGAGATAATTAAAATACATACTAGTACAACCTTTTAAAGGAAAATAATGGTAATGGGTATAAAACTTCTTGATGCGGGAAACAAAAATAACCAGAAGAATTAATCAAATTACTCTACCTAAGTAAGATTACATAGGTAAATGGTAAAAACCATTTACTCCAACAGGGACTGATACACCACTTGTGGTATATGAGTTCCGGTATAGCTCTTTATTTGAGTTTTAGAGAATTCAGACTTGTCACTACCAGATTCCAGTTTCTGCCCAAAAACCTTAAACTTGGACAAATTGACCAACTTGGCATATGAGTCCTAGTATGCTTTGAAAACCAGATTTTCAATATTTTAGACCTTGTTTCAAGCACATTCAGCTTTCCAAGTGCACCTCTCTACTTTCTCAGTTTACTGTTCCAATTTGAGTTCATTTTCAGGTCATTTGTTTAAGTCTTGCATATCATTTACATTCCTTGTCTTTCCAAGCCCTATCTTGGTGGTGAACCCTTCTTTAGTCTTTAATCTTACCCTAGAACACCTCATTGCAAATTTCTTTCCTTAATTCTATCATTGGATTGAGATCTCTAGGGTTTCCTTGAGTGAAACTTGGAGAAAATTAGTTGTTCTATGTACTAAAACATAGGACGATAATTTTTTACATTTCATGAAAATGCAAATATTTTATTTAGTCGTACCAAATGTACAAATGAGGAAGCCTTGCATATATAGGCAAGGAAGAGGCAATTCACCTATCATGTGTATTGACAAGTTCCCCATGATGTGGCACAAATGAGTAGATAAGTGTCCTATAGGTGTCAACCTATGGATCTAGGAATGTACAAACCAACAACCTATTTGACAAACTCATCCACCTTGCTGCCAAGTATTAAGTGACATTTGAGGTGAGATGTAAAGTCTTCCAACCTCAAAAGGGATGTACATGAGGTTTACCAAACAACTTGGTAACCTCTAGAGGCCTAAAGGTTGCACATTTAGTTAGACAAGATATTGTCAAACCTCATCAACCTCAGTACACTTAAGTATAGTGAATAGATAAATTATTCACTCTAACACTTCCCTTAAGTGATACATGGGGAGATCACAAAATTGCAATAGATAGAAATGGATCCTAGATATAAGGCCATGTTAGGTACCCATGTGCAATGCATTGTCTCACAATTAGAGAAAAAGGAGAAAATTCAGTAGGAGAAAAAATCCTCTTCAAAAAAGAGAAAGAGAGAAGGATTTAAGACCTTCTAAAAAATGTCACATGATGATACAAACATCATGATAAAGAAATCTTGAAGCATGTAAAAGTTGTAAACTCTACCGAAGATGAACTAGTGTTTGTTCAAATCATTGAACCTCCATGAAATGTAGATCAAGATAAGAGATACATAAAACTACATGAGTGAAAATATGAACACTACTCAACAATGAACAAACAAAGGAAATCAAACCCCATGAAGTTGAAAATAAGATAATACTATGATTAGGCATACTAGAATTTCAAATTATGATCCACTGAAATAATAGCCCATATGAGAGATCAAGATAGAAGGTTCATGAGACCTCCCAAAAGAAGATTCCTCCAACTCTTCATTGAAAGAAGCATTTGCATAACCCTATCATAATCCCCCCTTAATGCTAATAGATATAAGCAAACCAACTGAAATTGGGCACAAAAGTGTGCAAGGAATTTTGGCCTAGAATTAGATCAAAAAATGTACAAGAAACTAAAAAAAGGGCATATGCATCAAGGAACAAACACATGAGGTGAGAATTATGAGGATCCATTGTTGTGATGGTGAATCAAGGTAACACACACCATGTGGTGAGAATCATGAGGATCCATAACTATGATGTCAAATTAAGGCTCTGCACAACCCCTCGTTACACTTTATAATTCAATATAAATACAAAATTTTCAAATTCCCTCCCTAAGGAACACATTCAATTTTTATGGAACTTTATGTGAGTCCATTTACAAACCTTTTTTTTTTTATGAGTTCTTACCATTTTATGTCATGAGGAAGATTACGAAGATATATGCCTTTGAAACTTTAGAATAGACAAAAACTTAAAATTAAACCCCCGATTATTCAAAAAAAAAGACCCCACCCATTTGCAAGTTGTAGAAAAACAAAAAAGTCCCTCCCTTTACAAAGTTTTGAAATAACTAGTTAGTTAATCAAATTATTAACTAACTGCTAGTTAGCATTAATTTGTACAATGTAACAAGTAATATTTAATATTAACATTAATTGTTTATCTCCCTGTTAAAACAAAATAGACTTCTAAAGGAGAATTTGTCTACTAGAAATCACAAGTGTGTTAAAATAGAATTTGACCAAGTAGAATTTGTTGCGATATGAATCTGAGTGGCAGCTATTGATGGGAAAAATACCTAGGAACAAGAAAATAGTTAATTGCTATGCAAATCATAGATATAAGTAATCCCAGAAAGGAAACTACTGTGTTCGGAGAGAAGATGAAATGAATTAACTATAATATATTTGCAAAATATATAAAGTCTTATGCCTTAAGCCTCCTTCACACAAGCAAATCTTGTGCCACTCCCAAAACTGGATAATGCATATCAGTTTTTAGAAATGCGTCGATTTCATGATGCCTCATGGATCCATGTGGAAGCTGATGGAGGGCGTGAATTTTGACTATAGAGAGATTTCAAATGCCAGAGAGAGAGGGGTCTGTAGATGAATTGGGCACACGTCTTTGCCAGAATTGTAAACAAATCTGGTGCCTTCGTTTTTGACTTGGCCCATTTTAAACTTCCTGAGCACCCCCATACACTTTTGCCTGCCAAATCACGAAAAAAACAATTTTAGAATTCTATAAAAGCTGGTGAGAAATTATTTTGGAGACCTAATCCTAACCTCATTTTGCCCATTGTTGGCAATTTTTGTGTCAAAAATCCTTATCGTTTGTGAGATTTTAAAATTCTAAGTTTCTATCTAGCAATTCACAAACAAGGTTAAACTATGATTTTCACTCATTTGAAGTAAAAAAAAAATCTGGATTATGTTCTACATTGATTTTGCTTTCTGCTGTCAAAATTTTGTGAGAAATAGAGTTTTCAGTTGAAAGATTGAAATTTTCCGTCTCCAGACTCAAAGAAGTGGTTACAAAGTCTTTTTAAGTTTAAAATTTTACAAAATTGCATTTTGGTGGCGAATTTGAAGGTTATCATAACTTCCCGCCAGAGTTATCAAAACCTCTCAAAATCCTGCCGGTGGAGAGTTAGCATAATTACTCAAAATCCCGCCAGCATTATGAAAGGAAAAAATTGGAGCTAGAATGTGAAAGCCTTAAAGCGGGCGGTATTTTGCTTGACAATGCTAACATGGGCGGTGTTTAACCAAGTTCGCATAGCCTTTAACTTTCCCGCCAGCTATTTAAAAAAAAAGCTCGTTGGTATGTTCAAACATTTGTGTAACTCTCCACCACGGAGATACAGAAAGATAAAGTAAAGACACTGCTTAGTGTTCTATATATGCTGGCTTGTATTAATGGATTTCTGGTTATTGACTTTGTAAGAAGAAGAGAAAGCTTACATCGATGGTGAAAAGGTAAGCCTAACATAAGCTTTGCCATTGACTCGCAAAGAACCGATTTCAGAATTCTAAAATAGAGTTTACAATACACTCAGCCAATCAATAAAGACACTACTTACACTGGCGCTGGAATAGGGTATGAGCATCCATCTTGATAAGAACTTATGCAGTAGTTATGATTAAATTTGCAGTGACTATTAGAGCAAAGGATAGACAGGGGTGATATGAAGGAAAATGGAGTAATCCTGTTATTTGGTAAATTGATATGTGTGAAAACTATAGAAACTTTCAAGCAAATGCAATGCGTAGCTATTAATGGGAAGCTTTAAACAGAGTATAGATTCCCATCGAAGAACAGTTGGAAGCATGTTTATGTCTACGGTTTAAGTTATAAACGCCTCGCTGGATATGTTTGAAACGCAGATCTCCACAATCCTCAACACTACAAGACTCGTGATTTTTGGGATCAAACACACCACAGGGTGATGGGAATTGGACAGAACATCTCATTGTGTGGGCCTTGGAACTTCGGATGAATCATTGCTTCGTATCGCCAAAGAATGAGGCGTAGATGAATCAGTCGTGTTTCATCATTGATATGTCACACATGGCTGGTCTAGATATTTGTTACTACTCATATATTTCTATGAAAGAATCTAGTCAATGCAGCCATTATAGTTTTGAGATGGTCAATGGAATGCAAAAAGAAGCAAGTATAGTGGCTCATGGGTTGTTCTCCGAAAAGAAGATTCGAGAATCACTAAGAATGCGCATGGGTGATTAAGGTCTACATGACTGGAGATCATACGGTTCAGCATTGAATAAGGTCTACTAACTACAGATTATACGATTCAGCATTTAAAAACAAAAAGTTTGTACAGTAAACTTTAGTTTTTTTAAATGCCATGTCGTGCTTATCTTTTTATGAATGCCATGCAGCCCTTTCTCCCTCCAAATAATTGACTGCTTTTCCTAGGATGGGTTTCTAAATGATTAGAATCTTAATAACATATTTAAAACAATTATTTTATTAATTACTCTTTTTTTTTAATTATTTAAATATTTATATAAGGTGTTTATTTTTTAAATTTAGGTAGACATATATTTTAAAAAGACTCGTATAAAATTAGCATGTCTTTATAAAACAAACTTTTAAATCTGAATTTTTTTTAACTTTATGTATTTTTATTTTTAATTTTTTTATTCAAGGGGTAAACGCTTTTGACCGGAGCTATGAACCGGATACAACCATTCAACAATACCACCCCAATGGGGTTTGAACCTTGGTGGCAAGAACAACAATGCCACCTATAAACCATCACACCATGCCAATACCGACAACTTTATGTATTTTTATATATGTGGGACAAATTTATAATAAATCTGATTGAAAATATATATGTATATAAAATCCATTTCTTAAACGCAACCTTTGAATATCCCATTTCTTGTCATGTTGCCTTGTCGTTGTAGTTTCCGTTTCTCATTTTTGGTAACATAGCTGCTAATGAATCTTCCATTAGAAACATAACAAGTCAATGACCGTGGAATGGAGCTTGCAAAAAATGAAGAAAATATCTCTAATACTTTCATTAACTAGTTGGATGCCTTGTTGCAATCCGAACCATCTTTGTCACATCGAAAGTAATTAGAAGTTAGTTAGAAAAAGAGAAAACATATAGAAGCTGATGTTGATCTTGCCAAGTTGACGTTGTCATCTGTTACATTACGAGCATCACCTGAACATCTAAATGTCCTTATTGGTGACCGTCTTGCTGCCTGTGAGAATAATTCTACAACAAGGTTGAAGTGCTCAATCTTATAGATAACCAATCTAAGTAAAATAATTGTTGAAGAGAATATGAAAGGTCCATCACATTAAATGATTATTTTGATTTAAGAAAAAAAAAGTTATGCAGGCAGGAGTTCATTCTACTTTTGGAAAACTTTATAAAACTCTCAAATACAAAGAGGCACTGAAAGTTAGGAGTTGAAAAGTCTTTCGTAAGAAAAGATAATTTAATTTCCAAGAAACAATTACGAAGGGGAAACAGTTATGGGAACTGAAGGGGGTTCTCTTAGGAATTTATTTATTGTGAAATTTTCATCGAGAAGGGGTCTTTTTGTTGTTGAACGGGAGCCTCTGTGAGAGCTGGGGGACTACACTAATTAGATATTTGATTTTTTTTACTAGTTTTTTTCAGAGAGGATGGAGTAGTTTTATTTTCTTCAAACATAATCTACTGTATAGAATAATTTTGAGTCTATGAGCTCATTATGTGTATCGGTGAATAAAGGAGATACTTTAAATCTGTGTGTTTAATTTTTTTTCTTTTTGATTACAGATATCTAGTGTGTCTTTTGTAATAATTCTTTGATATTTCCCTATTATATCAGATTATGCATGCGTTGATTAAGAATCTGTGAGTTCCAATAAATCCATTCATTGAAGCAATTTGTTGTTTGTCTTTTCCTGGTTATCGTTCATAGGTGTGTAGTAGATGATCTGTGTCATTTTTTTCTGTCTAATTTTTATTTCAACTATGTCATCACATTTGTGTCATTTTTATGCACATTTGTTGTTTTCCCTTTCTTGCTTTCCAGTTAAAAGCATACCCGAAAACATATTAAATCATATGAGGGAGTTGTACTTATAAAATTTAGAGGGTGATTGTTTTCTCAAAGAAGGCAATTATGTAGAGTTGCTAGAAATAGAGGCACCTTTTCAGGTAGAGAGTCAACATTATCTCAAGGTGCCCAATCTGTTTGCTAACACTTGCAAAATTTCTAACAAATTTGGGCACTTCTTGTGAATTTGAGTTTAAACTTGTAAATAAAAGCTATGTAAGTTGACAACTCTTCTTAGATAGCACACCCAACTCCTCATCCAAATGCCTTTGAAAATGCTAAGAAACTTGCAAAATAATTCCCATGAATCAAATCATTGGTTGTCAGTCTGTTCAATGGGGGCGGGTCTGAACGAAATACCTCTCTCCTACATGGGTCGGCTCATCTCTCTATGGCACTTGTTTTTAAACCTCTCTCCTACATGGGTCGGCTCATCTCTCTATGGCACTTGTTTTTAAACCTCTCTCCTACATGGGTCGGCTCATCTCTCTATGGCGTTTGTTTTTAGACCTCTTGTTAGATGGCACACCCAAATCCTCATCCAAATGCCTCTAAAAATTCTTAGAAACCTTCAAAAGAATGCCCATGAATTAAATCATTGGTTGTTGGTTTGTTCAATGGGGGCAAGTCTGAATGAAATACCTCTCTCCTGTGTGGGTTGGCTCATCTCTCTATGGCACTTATTTTCTGATGGTCATTAAGTCACAACAATTTTATGCAAGCACCTTATTTATAGATGGTGTCTAGTCGTGGATGGGTATTGAGTGTACGTGTATAGGTGCAGCTTAAATATGACACAGTTTGAGCTTATTTTCCTTCAACTATCAATTGATGTTCACTCCATAGACTAACCTAGGACACATTTTGGATGCCTCCAAATAGTGTGGAAATTCCACAAAAATCTTCTTCTTGCAAATTGTAAACACATAATAATGGAATCTAATAAAATACATTAAATTTGTTCACCTTAAGGCCTACATTTATCTCCCCATATACTCTGATACTTGAAACGAAGGAAATAAGGGGGGCTCTATCTTTTGGGAGATGGAGCTTAGGACCTATTTCACTTAATTTCACTCAAGGAAACCCTAGAGATCTCAATCTAGGGATGTAATGGGGGAAAGAGATCTGTTAAAGGTTGTCCTAGGGTGTGATTAAAGGCTAAAGAGGGGTTCACCACCAAACTAGGGCTTGGAAAGACTAGTAACATGCAAAACCTAATTATATGCAAAGATTAAATAAATGACCTAAAAATGAATGCAAATCAAAACAGTAAACTAAGAAATTAGAGAGGTGCACCTGGAAACTTGTAAAAGCTTGAATGAAGATCTGAAATGTTTAAAATGCTAATTTTAATGCTCATTGGGACTCATACGCCAGGATGGGTGATTTAGTCCTATATTAAGGTTTCTAATAGAAACTGGAATATGGAATTGTTGAATTAGGATCTATTGGAAATTTCTAAATATAGGTATGTTGGAAATCATACACCATAAGTGGCGATTTAGTCCTAGTATCAGGGTTGCTCTGAAACTCTGATATCCTTTGATGAATTCCTATAACTTTCTTCCTACCAAATCTCCAAGTTTGAATCACTAAAATGCAACCTATAGGTGACTTTCCATGATCTTGCAAGCAAGGTGACAACTTGACAAATTTTCTCCAATCTTTCTCTTCAATGAATCTTCAACCTAGATTTGCAAAACACACATCAAAGAGAGGGAAAAAAATTGTTTTGTTAGTGGATGGGGGATTTCCTTTGTTAAACCCTGTTTTGGTAATCAAACCTTGAAATAAAATGAAATGAAATGAAATAGAAAGGAGGAATGATGAATGAACAAATATGTAATGTTGCAACTCACCAAACCCTTGAATAGAAGGCTACAATCTTGTTAGTAATTTCTAGAATGAATATGGATCTTGACTCTTTCTTGCATGATATGAATCTAGACTTGGATGCTTGCTTGAATCACAAAACCCTACATCACAAATTTTAGCTAAAAAACAAACATGATGCATGATGGCTTTGACATGATGCTTGATACTTCAATAATTCTCTAAAGTGCTCAATAATCAGCTCTTAAAGGCTCTTGAATTGCTAGAATTCTCAAATGCTTAGATCACATATATTCATTAAAGTTTGAAGATGAAAAATGAGTGAAATAACCTTGTATTTATAGTTTTTTATGCCAAATTTCCCAAAATTGCAACACTACAAGCTAACATTAGATCTAGGAGGATAAAATCTCGCTAAGAATTTGAATTTAAATTAGGTCTAAGCTAAGCATGATTCATGCACTAGTTGGGGCGTATGAGTCCCATTAGGCTAAGCTTGGGACACATTTTTCAAGAAATGCTTAGTTTTATGTGAAATCCAGATCTAGGCCGTGAAACCTAGGTGGGACCCACATGCCCAAGGTAACTATGAGTCCTAAATCACTAAATATAGGCCATACAATCCAAAACCATTAATTTTTGATTGGTCACTTGATATATGTCAGGCTTATCCTTAGAAAGATGCATTAATTAAGGTTGGTGGATGCAAAATAAGGTCAAATAAGGCATAAAGAAGCTCAATTAATTAATTAAACCCTAGATTAGTGTGAAAGTGAAAGAAAAAACATCACAACACCCTAAATAAGGCACAATTAAGTCCATTTAGTTCACAAGGACCCATACAAGTGTTAAAATGTAAAGGGATACATTTTTCTACACTACAATACCATATAAGAATTAGGAGACCATGGAGATAAAAAAATAAGCACAATGAATAATACTGAAACATAGAAAAATAGGGTTTGCCACCATGAGTGAGCAAGATGATAAACCATTTATTTTTCTAGGGATTTTTCACTCAATTATGAAGGCCAAAATGTATAAATAATAATTAGAAACTAATCCTAATTGTTATAGCAACAATAAGGGAAGTTTTGAGAGGCTAAAGTAATGTGTACCTTATTGAAAACTTGTCATTTTTAGGTCACAGAAAACTCATTTTCCTTTAGTGGCGAATGGTTTCCTATTAGAGTTTCGGAAAAGAGCTTATGAGTTTCATTCCTCTTAGTCTAGATTCCCAAATCCTAGGTTTTCACTGCTTCAGGCCTCACTAAGAACTCATTCACCTTTAGTGGAAAATGGGTCCTTTTAGGGTTTCAAAAAACTAATTTTTGGGTTTTGTACTTCAAATTTTACACTCACAATTCCTAGGTTTTTAGCTCCTGAAAGTCTGAAAAAAATTATGTAGAGCTCTTTTCATGTTATTGCTTTATGGATGACAACTTTGCAACTTGACAACTTTGACAATTTTGCTCCAATCTTGTTCTCCACTTGATCTTCAACCTATAAATATACAAACACACATTCAAGAGAAGACAATCTTTTTTATTTTTAGTGAATAGGTGTTTTCCTAAGTCAAACCCCTTATAGGTAATTAAACCAAATTTGATTAAATAATGAAATTGAAGCATGAACATGAAACAATTAATTTTTGACACCTTGGAAGTTGTCTTGGAATGTAAATCTACAAACTAACATGAAGTGGCCATGAAGAATGTAGATATTGATCTCAAATTAGATGTGAAACAATGCTTGCAATAGACCTTCAATGCTACATCAAATAACTTAGCTCAACAACATGCTTGAATGCACTATGCTTTTGACATGACGAAATGACCTTGAATTGGTATAATATAACTTCACTAATTTTCCTTTGAAATGCTCTATAATGTTCTTTCTCTTTATTTCATTATGTCACATAAATTATCTAGAATTGCTTAGATGAAACTATGTGAATTAACCTCATATTTATACTAAATCTAAGGATTAACCCTGAAATTCAAATAATTCAAGCCGACACTAAATCTAGGATTGAAAATCATTAGAATCCCACCACAACTAAATTCAAAAATTGGTGTCCTATGTGAGGAGGACCCATTCACCACTAAAGGCGAATGGGTACTAGCACAACTTTTTAGGACTATGCTTCAAGGAGATGAAATAACATCAAAAACCCATTTCAAAAATGTGAAGAAAGGGGTGTCCTATTTGGAGAGGACCCATTCACGACTAAAGGTGAATGGGTCCTAGCACCATTTTCTAGGATATTAAATTTTCCAAATTAAATGTCATGCAATATCATTATTGGGTGTGAGGATAGATCCTTCAGAAAGTGTAATTAATAAGGCTTAAATTTGAATTAAAGTGTCCAATTAAGCTCAATTAACCATAATTAATTAATGAAATGCTAGATAAATGTGAAAGTGTAATACAACACTTTACAACACCTTAAATAAGGTACAATTTAATTACATTTTGTTAAAAGGGCCCTTGATTCAATGTGAATGTGTACAACACATTACAACACTAAATCAAGGCATAATTTCACACAAGATCTTGTAGCCTTCATATCAAGGGTTTGGTGAATTGCAACATAGCTTATTTATTCATTCATCATTCCTCCATTCTATTTCACTTCATTTCAAGGTTTGATTACCAAAACGGGGTTTGGCCAATGAAAACCCCTATCCACTAACAAAACAACATTTTTCCCTCTCTTTGATGTGTGATTTCCAGAGTTAGGTTGAAGATCCATTGAAGAGAAAGATTGTAGAAAGTTGTCAAAGTTGTCATCTTTCTTGCAATATCACAAAAAGTCACCTATAGGCTAGAATTCAAAGTTTTAGACTCAAAAATCAGGAGGGAAAGAAGCTACAGAAGAACACTAGATGATATCAAATTTTCAGATCAACCTTGAGACTAGGACTAAATTGCCACTTGTGGTGTATGAGTCTCAGTATACCATTTTTCAAACTTTTTTATAGATCCTGGTTTACCAATTACAAATTTTAGTTTCAGCCTGAAGCCCTAAATTCAAACTAAATCACCCTACTGGCATATGAGTCCTAGTGTGCTTCAAAATTCATAATTTTAGGATTACATAACTTGTTTCAAGCATCCCTAGTTTTCCAAGCGTACCTTTGTTTATCTCCAATTTTCTATTTTGATTTAAGTTCATTTTCTAGGTCATACAGTTAGGTTTTCTATGTTACTTTCATTTATTGTCTTTTTAAGCCTCTGCTTAGTGGTGAACCCCCTTTTATCTTTAATCACACCGAAGGAGACCTTATAGCAAACCCCTTCTCTCAATTGAATCATTATATTGAGATCTCTAGGGTTTCCTTGAATGAATGAGAGTGAAATAGAGTTCTCTCAGTTGTCTGTCTCCTAAAAGGTGGCACACCCTATTTTCTTCGTTTCACTTAGATACTTAAATATAACTCCTAGGACGATAAACATATATGTGATTATAATAATAATTATGTATCTTATTTAAGAGTTAAGGTAGCCACAAGACAACTACTCATAACACAATTTACCTTGTAGTATTAGGGGCATAACATTATAGACTATTCCTATGTTATTACATTGCTACACTATTAATTCACCATTCTATTCTACACTCCCTTATATCATGTTATTTCTTATGAATTTATAAGAAATTAGAAAAATAAATTATGACTCACAATTCACAAGTTTCACAAATATAGATAGTCATTTTTCCTTGTAACCACTCCTTGCCACAACACATAATCATAGCATTATCAATTCCAACAACAACATACTAGAGAAATATATTTTTGGTTGATTGCAACTATATTTATAACAAAGTAATTGATGTATCAATTGGTCACAACAAATGAACTGACTATTTTGTAAAAGAGTAAAATATATTTATTAAATAGGAATAGCCATCTAACTAAAAAATTAGATATTATTCGTATCATCAAAATTACATTCTAAGAAACTACATGAAATCTTTCATCTACATATTTGTAAGAAATGCTATATAATTTATTTTCGCAAGCTATAATGGAAACATTAGCAGTAATTTTTGTCCCCATATTTTAAATAGAAACCTCCCAATCCTCTTGTTGCTCATACTCTTCTCCCCGCATTGCCCAAATTTCAAATTTGCCACTTAGAGATGTTGGTTCTGCAAATTGTGGTTCTTCAATAGGTGTTTTAGTGGTTGATTTGACTCCTAAAAAATTTGTGTAATCAAGTTGTCCAATGACCCTTGTAAGGGTATAATTTTTAAGATCTATATTCTCCCAAATCATTTGTAAAATAATCCATATGGAGCTTACACTAGATCTATTCATATCTTTGAAAAATAAAATTGTATATATATGCATTCTTCAATAGTATCAACATAAAAAACTTAGATATATGTTTCTGATACAAAACACTATATTTGAGTAAGAAACTAGCTTGAGATGATGATAATCCTTTAGCATCAAATACATATAGTAGTGAAGGTTTATTAAAATAAGTTTCCATCCCTATTTCTTCAAAATATATATTTTTAATGAAAATGTCTAGTGGATCCTCATTATCAACACAAATTAAGTTAGCTTCATTTTATTTCTTTTAATTTATCTTTAGAATACCATTGGCTCAAATTTTATGGTTTTAGGTTGTGTGACTTGTTCTCTTGCAATTAGAGAACTCAATTTTCTCTTTGTTTGAATATGATATTCTATTATTTCTTCATAAATATAATATAGTTTCATAAAAATCAACTTCTTTATCTTGTAGTTCCTTTCATCTACTAAAAGAACTAAAATTATATCTTCGAGGGTTAGAAAAGTTATTTGACTAAGAGTATAAATACTAAGATTATTGTACTTAGAAGGAAAATTGTTTAACAATGTAGACTTAGCATTGTCATCATTTATTGATGCCTTGACTTCTATTAATTATCTAATGAGAGAGATTAGATTATTTATGTGGTTTGATATAGTGATTTTATCTTCCATTTTGAATTTAAATAAATGAAATTCTAGGAAAAACATTGCACTGGTTACTTTTACTTCAAAGATTTCACTAATAATATCTCAAATTTATGTTAATGATTTATCTATCTATTTACATTAAATAATTTAGATTCAAAAAGAGAAAGACAAACAATAGCTTTGGTTTTATGATCTCTATTTTGTTAATATAGTAACTTATTTGCATCTTTAGATGATGCTTAATTTTCATTCACTATTTCCCATAAGTTTTATCCATTATTAAGATTTTCATTTTCACTTTCTAAATATGAAAATTGAATAAAAAATACACATCTAATAAAATCTTCATTCTAAAAAAACCTAAAATTTAAAAACTAAAATATTAAAAAATTCAATGCCAAAATTATTGCTAAAATTAATTTGGACTACTCACCAGAAAAGAGTGATCATAATATAATTTATTAAAAACCATGAACACCTAACTGGTATGAGTTTTTACTCTACCATGTTGTCTGTGTTGTTGGGATATGTAATTTCTCCCACACCATCAATATTAAATGATATGAAATGTAAAGTTCTAGAATGTTATAGACAAGGATGGGAGATAAGGATTGGGATAAGATAAGATGAAAAATACTAAATGATTATTAAGTCAGCTTAAGATGCAAAATTAGTATTTTTGATAAGTGGGCCTCATATCTATTAAGATCTAGAAATGTATAAGGACCTCTATATATTGAGGCATTTGTAATGGATCAAACATCAAGTTGTAAGAATGATCAAGTGATCATCAAGAGAAGGATGGGAATGTTGCAACATTCAATAATATAATCAATTGATGGATTAATGAAGATAGTGTAGTAGCACATTTGAGAAAATTATTGTGTCTATGTGATTGATTTTCTCAGTTTATGTGTTTTGATTCATGTCCATCCACCCCATCAGAGTGGTATCAGAGCTTGGTTGAAAGTGAATTAAGAACCGGGATTATAGATGTAAGAAGTGTATAAAATGTCCTATGTCAAAGATGATAGAAATCAAGAGAGGTTTGTTGGTCTTGCAAGATGCCATGCAAAATGGAAAGCTATAGATAGTCAGAACACTTCAAGATTATTGTTCTAAAAATTTGATAATCAAAGTTTGAAAGAGTGCCACAGCAGTGGGAAGAGTTGTTGAAGAGTTGGAAAGAGATCCACAGATCCTAGAGATAGTTTGAAGGTATCAAGCAAGAAAAGGATTTGCATGAATTAGTAGACTTGGAAGACAAATTTGAGTTGATAAATGTGTGATCAAAATTAAGGGGGATTGTTGGGATATGTAATTTCTCCCACACCATCAATATTAAATGATATGAAATGTAAAGTTTTAGAATGTTATAGATGAGGATTGAGATAAGATAAGGTGAAAAATATTAAATGATTTTTAAGTCAGCCTAAGATGTAAAATTAGTTTTGTAATAAGTCAGCCTAGGATCTAGTAAGATCTAGAAATGTCTAAGGACCTCTATATATTGAGGAATTTGTAATGGATCAATCATCAAGTTGTAAGAATGATCAAGTGATCATCAAGAGAAGGATGGGAATGCCGCAACATTCAAGAATATAATCAATTAATAGATTAATGAAGATAGTGCAACAACACATTTGATCAAATTATTGTGTCTATGTGATTGTTTTCTCAATCTATGTGTTTTGATTCATGTCCATCCACCCCATCATGTGCTCCCTTCTAAAATCTTTATATGTCTCTTTCTTTTATTGTTTACAATTACCATTGCGTAGTGTGCTTCCAACTTTACCACCCCATACGAAGGGATTCCAAAGTATTCCAGAAAGGTGTAGCCTTACATAGCAGCAGATGAAAGTATCCTTACGTAGCATTAGATGAAGGAACCCTTCATAGCAGTAGATGAAGAAACCTTACGGCCTTCTAAAATATCCTTGATTGCACCTTTTAAACATAACATGGTCTAGCAAGACATTGTTGATTTTAGATTTCCTCTGTTCATCCACATGCCTGAACTGCATTTTTTTGGTTCTCTTTCAACACAAACAGAAGCACATGAATTTTTACAAGAATTGCTTTCCTTCAACACTTGATTTTTTCCTTTGTAAGTTGCAACAGGACCTCTGTGTCGAGCATAGACATTCTAAGAAAAAATGCATCATGATATTAAATAATAAACAAACAAATAATATTTGTTGATAATTAAATTGTCTCCTCTACATTACAAAATGATCTTTATCATTGTCTTTCTAAGATGATCTACACAAAAATGGTCTGGCTTAAACATCACACACTAAGCTTTTGACTTAGTGGTTGTTTCGTGTGGGCTGCTCCAACCTATTCACTTTTTTAAGTTTCGGTGTTGGTAAATTTCATTTCCCTATTGGTGATAAATTTATCTGCACAAACGGTTCTAATCGGCTAGCGTAAGAATATTGCTTTGTCATTAAATAACATTTAAAGTATATTTAATATTTTTTATAATTATTTAATATTATTTAATTAATAATATATTTTTGTTAATATATAATTTAAATAATATTAATTATTAATGATAAATAATATATTATATATTATTAATAGTATATAATATATTATTTAGTATTATATAATATATTTAAAGTTATTTAATTAAATATAACATTAATATCCAATAATTATAATTTAAACAATATAATAATTTTTTTATAAATAATATTGTTGATGCCAAAATTTGACGAGATAACAAAGTCTTATGGGAAACTCAGTTTAAGGGGGACTTTTTGTGCTAAACTGGGTAACCTCTAGATTTTTAGAGAAGCCGACTTCTTCTATAATAGGGTTTGGAAAGGGAAAAGGAAGCAAATATAATAAAATAAAGTCTAACCCAAGGTGATGTGCCGAGATTTGATAATGGGCATGATAAATCATAGATTTAAGAGCCTGAATGGTTTTGTTGTGTTCCAAAACATTAGAGACTTAAGATTATAGCATAGACAATTCATTTATTGACATAAAATAATGTTGCATACATTCTTACTACCAAGAAGAGTCATTAGACGTGATCTAGGTAAGCAAACTTGCATCCAACATATATAGAAGTTATTCAAATGAAGTGTCAAGACAATATAAAGCATAGTTCATAGTTTAATCAAAAGCATGAAAAAAAAAAAGGCTGAACAATTGGCACAGTTTGAGAGTTTTGCAATTAAATAAAACAGTAATAGAGGCTTGGTGTCTTTTTCTAAAACCAACATGTTTTTCTCCAGTTTCGACCCCTTTCTCATCAACAGGAAAGTATATATAGTAGGAAAACCTCCCACCGCTTTAGAGAATAGTAACAGAAAAGATCTCGCAATATTCTGCAATGATGTCTGAATCAAAATATTCCCAAGGCCGTTACAACAGTATCAAGCCGAAACACAGCATCCAATCATCCCGGGCACAGGTGCATCCTCTGCAATGATGGCGGTGGTCCTAGCCAGGCTCAATCAAACAAGTTTCATCCTTCGCTACGAATGATTATGACAAGCAACAACCAATAACATTATTTGGTTCATCCGGCTCATCGCCCGCATAACAGATCTGTCGTTAGTTACATGGCAGCCTTTTGCTGCCCGTATGAACCTTTCTCCCATCGCTGCAAAGGATTTGCAAAAATGCAACATGTGTCGAATGGGCTAAGAACCTTATCACAGCAGAGGGAATGCTCCATCAGCTGGGTGTAAAAGACACGTGGCAGCATTTTGCTACCCGTGGTTGCTATTTCATCCCTGCGTTGAAAGATTTGCGAACGGTTGACACGTAGCAAGAGTCCACTCTAGCTAGAAACTGTGGGACCCACCAGTACTTTTTAGGAAAGTGAGCTTTGTGGCAGCATCTCACAACCCAACGAGGCATTAAGGAAACAAGAAACAAAAGCATACCGTAGCCCCGACACGTGGAAGCACATCGAAGTTTCTCGGGATCTGAAAGGAATGCCGATACCCGAAGTTGTGAAGAGTAGATACGTAGAGTGGCAGATCAAAATTTTGATAGAAAAGCCCAGCAATTTGGCAATGCATAGGCCGGCGCAGGGTATGTGTAGGATAATGGTATGCCAAAAAGTGGCAATGAGGAAAAAAACACGTCTTTCATCGACCCAAAAATGCAAAAATATCGTGTTGAATTTTTTTAGGCTCGGGTGTTAGTACACACCACCAAAGCAAACACCAATCCTAGTTTTCCATATCGGATATCCGATTTGTAAAAAGAATATATATAAAAAATTTGTTGTTGTTTTAAAGTAACAGTCTACAAATCGGATATCCGATTTGAAATAGATATCTGATATGAAACGGATATCTGATTTGTAGACTATTACTTTAAAACAATGAAAATAGTTGTATATATATGATTTTTACAAATCGGATATCTGATTTGTAAAAAGCATATATATACAAAAGTTATTGTTTTAAAGTAATGGGCTAGAAATCGGATATCCGTTTCAAATTGGATATTCGATTTGTGTATACATAAACCTAAGGGTTAATGGTATATGGTAGAAGGTTTAAGGGTTAAACTTTAGGGTTTAGGGTATATGGTAGAGGGTTTAAGGGTCATGGGTTATAAGGGTATAGGGGAGAAAGATAGATGGATTTAGTGTGTGAGAGAGTGACCTAAGAGAGTGGGATAAAGTCAGAGAGGGTGGGAGAGTGGGATAGAGTGGGAGAGATGGAGGAAGAGGGTGGGAGAAAGTGG
>VDFB02186127.1:18715-29807 GCA_007258455.2 Sequoia sempervirens
GGATTGGGCATGTATGTAATTTATGATGAAGACCAGGTGCTTCTGAGGGTTGCCAAAGAATTTGAGGGCAGCCAGGCAAATGTGCTATGGACACTGTACTTTGACAGAGCAAGAAGCAAAGTAGGTGCTAGAGCAGGGGTATATCTAATATCCCCACAAAATAAAAAATGGTTGAGGTCTTTCCATTTTTATTTCGCCTATTCAAACAATGAGGCTGAATATGAAGGGTTAGTCCAAGGCTTAAGCCTTGCGGAACGAATGGGCATTAAGTAATTAATTATGTTCAAAGATTCTGAACTGGTAGTTAACCAGGTCCAGGGAATTTCTACAGCAAAGAATGTCTGCATGAGATCCTATCGGCATCGATTCTGGGACCTAATTGATGGTTTTGAAGCTTTCAACATCTAGACTGTTCCCCGGGGATAAAATAGTGATGCAAATTGCATGGCTGTGATCGGTGCTTAGTTTGATCATATTTCTAACCTACTTCATAACGAGCATTCAGTACGAGTACTAGTCCGACCAGCGATCCTGACAATGATGAAAGTTGGCAAGTCTTTGAAAGCGATGAACATATCACCTTGTTTATCCAGCACTCAGGGGAGTTTTCTTATTAGCTTCAACCAAAGATTACTGAGGCTTATGAAGGATAAATTATGCAGCTCAAATCTAATAAACTTCTAAAAGGATTGGTTACTCTTGAAATTTTTTCAATTGTAATGATGCCTGAAATAATAAGTAGAAGTTCGTGGTAGAAAAAAGTGATTATGAGGACCTTCGGGTCTCCGATGGTAGGAATCTTTGAGTCAGAAAAAATGTCCTGCACCATGATAAGGAATGGCTCATCAATTTTTGCAAAAAATATGGAGTAGTGGCCTAGTCCTATGATGATCTGGAGGGTTACGATCTTGGCATCATTCAACACACTATTGAGCTAACAGAAGATGCAAAACTAGTCTGACAGAAACAGAGGCCAGTCAACCCTAAAATTGAAGCCCTAATGGCACAGGAGCTAACTAAGCTCATTGAGTCATGCATTGTCTTCCTAATCAAGCATAGTACTTGGGTATCAAATCTGGTCTTAGTCTAAAAGAAGAATGGAGATATTCGCTTGTGTGTGGACTTCCGAGACCTAAACAAAGCATCTCTGAAAGACCACTATCCATTGCCTTCTATGGAGTCAATCCTACAAACTATCGCAGGATCAAAAATGTTCTCTCTGCTGGATGGTTTCTTTGGCTATAATCAAATCTGAGTTATAGAAGAGGATTAGCACAAGACTACGTTCACCACAAAGTGGGGAACATTTGCATATTCTAAAATGCCTTTTTGTTTATCCAATGCAGGGGCAACATTCTAGTGGGCGATGGACATTGCATTTAGCAAACTAATCAATAAGTTTATTCTAATCTATTTGGATGACCTTACTATCTTCTCTAAATCTAAGCATGATCATCTGACCATTTGGAATTAGTTTTTCAAAAGTTTCAAGAGTTCAGAGTTTCCCTAAATCCAAAGAAATGTGTATTCAGAGTGCTGCAGGGTAAGTTGTTAGGGCATGTTGTGTCTAGAGAAGGTGTTTCAATTGACCCCAAATGAGGAAAGTCCATCAAAGAACTTCCCCTTCCGGTAAATAAGAAAGGTGTTCAGTCTTTCCTAGGCAAAGTAAATTTTGTTAGCAATTTTATTTCTGATTTTGTAGGAATTATTAGGCCGATCACCCTAATGCTGAAGAAAGATCAAACATTCAAGTGGACAACCGAAGCTTGAGAAGCTTTTGAAAGGGTCAAGGAAGCTATTTCCACATCTCCGGTGCTAGTTAATCCGGATCAATCCAAAGATTTTATAATGTATGCTTTCAGTAGCCAGTCCAGTATTGCTACTGTTCTAACCCAAAAGGTTAATGAAGAAAAGGCAGAACATCCAGTGGAATTCTATTCCCAAACCTTAAAGGAATATGAGGCAAATTATAATTTTGTCAAAAGACAATCCTTTGCAATAGTAAAGGGACTTAAAAAAATTTTCCATCTAATTTCCTACAACAAGGTGCTAGTGTATGTCGCACATTCTAGTGTGTGTGAATATATCATGGAGGGGGAGATCACGGAAAAAAAGGCTAATTGGATCACTAAGATCCTTGAATATGACATTGAAGTCAAGCCTACTAATACTATTAAAGGAAGAGGACTGTGTGAGTACATGGCACAGGACGAGGAGGTACCTGTCACAGAGGAGCAATCAAAGCTCATCTTTATAAATGAATTAGAATCAAAAGGTGGTTGGCTAACTGATAGAATGAGGTTCATGCAAATCAGAAAGTATCTGCCAGGTCTCTCATCCCAAAAAAGGAGGTATTACCAGCTACAAAATTACGGATATATGCTAATAGGAATCCTTTTCAAAAGGAATTTCAATGGTGTTCTCCTGCGATGCATTACTTCAGAGCAGGCAAAGAAGATCCTTGATGCGTTCCACAATAGCGCTGCAGGCGGACATTTCTCTGCCAAAACCACATCAATTAAAATTATGTGTGCTGGCTATTACTGGCCCACACTTTTCAATGACTCCCACTCTTTAGTGAGGGCTTGTAAAAAATGTCAGTTATTTGCCGACAGAAGGGAGAATTTTGCAATGCCCCTCATACCTTTAGTGGCGGACGAACCGTTTGCACAATGGGGCCTAGACTTCGTTGGAATGATCAACCCAATTTCTAGCACTGGACACAAGTGGATTCTGACCACTACGGATTACTTTACAAGGTGGACAGAGGCTGTTCCCCTTAAAAGCGCAACAAAAACAAAAATTATAGATTTCCTTGAAGAACTGGTGAAAAGGTTTGGCCCTCCAAAAACTATCATTTCAAATAATGCCAGAGCTTTCTTAGGCACAAAGGTATGTCACTTTGCATTAAAGAATGGCATATTCCTTAAAACATCATCAAACTATTATCCACAAGGAAATGGTCTAGTTGAGTCAATGAACAAAAGATTAGTTTGACTCTTAAAAAAAATTGGCTCAGAACACCAGAGGGAATGGCATAAAAACCTCTGAACAGTGCTCTGGGAAAACTGCATAACTCCTAAGCAAGTCCTTAAGACTTTTCCTTATAAGTTGGTATATGGGAAAGAGGCGCTGTTACCTATCTCCATGGAGATTCTGACAATACAGTTGTTAAAACCTCTTGAGATAGAACAAAATGAAGCCATGGAGGTGAGGCTCGCTGAATTATTGGAAGTATAAGAAAAAAGGGAAAATTCCCTAATAGCTATGACAGGCCGTCAACGGGTGGTCAAATGATGGTTTGACAAGAAGGATTTCAACCAAGGTCTAAAATGTGGAGACTTAGTGCTAAAGTATGATAGCAAGGCTACAAGGCCAGCTCAACATGGTAAATTTGATAGCCTATGGGAGGGTCCCTTTCAAATCATTTGGTGCAAAGAACATAATGCTTTTGAGTTGGAGAATATGGAATATGAACTATTAGAAATCCCAATCAATGGGATTCATCTTAAGTTGTTCCATCAGGCATTAAGCTCTATTTTGTACATATGTAAATAGCGCTTTTATTTTATTTCTATTTCTTTGGCCAATCTTTTTTTGAATTAGTTTGTTCTTCTACGAAATTAACCCATTATTATAGGCGGATGGAACACCAGAATTGCTTTACATAGAACACACCCATGTGCGAAGAAATAGCAAATGAAAGTTGCGAGCCCAGAAAAACTTAAATACAGAATGAAGGAAAGAGCATGGATTTTCTTTAAAAGATAGATATCTATTCATATATGTTCTTTACATTACAAAAGTGGCTGGGAAGCCATAATTCAAAATTTAACAAGTATTTGAGCTATTATATATATAATAGCCTTTTTTTTAGGCTTATTTACATCTATGGGCAGGTATTCTAAGCAGTTGGCAAGGAGACATTTGTTGAGCAGGCAGGGGGTTTTCATCCAAAGGCATGGCTAGCAGCAATTAAAGCATTAACTGTAGCGTCCACTTCTTCCTCATCCATGAGTTCTTCGGCAGCACTGGCAGCATCATTCGGCACACCCGCCATTGGCGGGGGAAACACTAGGTTCCTAAAGTTAGTATACCAATCTATGTCGTAGAACAGTATTACATTGTAATTGTGAAACAAGAAGTGTAGGGCCTAAGTAACCCTCTGCTGGTGCTGGTCGCAGGTCTGTAGGCGGAATCTGTTGAGGAACGATAGCCAAACGACAACAACTTCTTCCTCTATAAAGTGACGTAGGTCGCTAGCTGACGATAGACCTACCCCATAGGCAGCATGAGCATCAACCTCACCGAGACCATTCAAGTATTTTTTGGGGAATATTTTTTTAACCAGCTTCAAGATAAGTGGTCGGGGAATGTTAATGTCTAGCATGGATGCTACGAAGTGGGAGCATATGTCAGTGTTCACTCGATACTTGTCCTCATACTCTATGCAGTCTTTGCCTAAAACCCACTTTATGGCTACCAAGACTAGAGAATGCTTATTTTTGGTCATTCTTTTTAGCCTCCTTGTTGAAACCTCCCCTAGGAATGTCATCTATGACTTATACAAGGTCAGGCGAACTGGAGTATCCATTGCTTTAACTCTATCCCTAGGTTTATGAGCTAATGCCAAAATTTGTCTACCACCTAACCTATGAGAAGGCTTGCTTAAGACTCTGCTATTGACCTATCACTACTCAAATGCTAAGTATGTTTTTCTCACCACTTATTGGCCTATTTATAGAAAAATGACAAGATGCATGCTAATCCGCTTCAAGAAAATGTGATATTAAGCTAGTTGCTATCTTGAAAGGCATGCCTATGTTTGCTCACATTTCTAGGCTAGTTACATCCATGATAGCACGGCTCAATGCGTGCTTGATTAAATGGAGCTAATTAATTAGCTTTAAAAAGGTGGCGCTCGTTGGCAGTGAGACATATGGCCGTAGGATATTGTGTCATCTCTCAAGCGCGTTCCAGAACCCAAGGTGATATTCATATCTTTTCAGGTTGTGATCATTTTCTTGGCGTAATCATTCCAGCTGAGATATTAATTGCTAGCGCATGCTAACATAGGGTTAGCAAGCAAATTTTCAGCTCAAGTTCCAAGGGGATCGTAGTGTATCACATGATTGCCAAACACAATGATGAACTTCGGTCACCTCAAAATGGCAAGCAGTTCATTTTGCATGATTTGCAAAATTAATGGTACATGCCGAATTAAATGCAAAAGGCATGCTTTCACCTACCACCTTGAGAAAGATTGCTATTATTGCATGAAAAGACTTAATATTTCAAAGTATTTTTACAAAAGACAAAAATAAAAAGTGCAGAGTTGTTTTCTTTCTGTGTATCTAGAGCCGAGCATAGTCATAGCTAACCAAGAACTTGCAGAAACCTTCAGAGAAAGAAAAATCTCTGAATCTTCATCTCAGCCAATGCAAGAGGAAATTAGCCAGGAGCTATTTATGGCTATCCGTTCTTCAGTAGAGGTATATGTCTATGAGGTTGTGGCATACGCTACGTCTAGTATACCCAGTAGGCCAAGGAGGGCCTACACAAAAGAACTGAATAGACCCAAGAATTACAGAGACTAGAAAAAGGTTGAAGGAAAATGGGATAATATCTACAACCCAAGGCTCACGAAAAACCCTAAGTCCCTAAGACAGGTAGCTTGTGCAAGGTTATCGACACCAAAGGCAGACCAATCTATGGTGAATAGAGTTTGGTACAATGGTCTCCTTCAATACATAGTCCCACTGGTGCACTATTTCCTAGAGGTGGTTGATGCTGCTATCCAGTGTTATAATCCTAATATCCACTACATTGAAAGCCACAACTTAAAGGTGCATATCACTCCAGAGGCCATCTAACATATGTTATGTATCCCAAACCCGAGTAAGAGGAAGGAGAATATCGAGACCTTTCGCCCCAGCAAGAGAGACAAATTCTGGAAGAAGATGAGAAAGAACTTGGAGTTCTTGTTGGAGGAGACTAATAAGAAAGACATCCCAGCCGCTAAACCACCAAGTATTTCGTTGTCACGCAGTGCATTTCACAACGATCTCCAGGATGCCATGTCCATGTTAGCCTTTGTGTGTAGCCGAGACTCTGATGAAAAGATAGAGACCTTTCAACTAAGATCGGCATTTCAGTTTCACAAGCAGCATGAACTCTTCTAATATGATTTTGCTAAGTTTATGGTAGAAGAAATAATACGGAAAATTAAGAATTACCAGGCAGAGAAAAATTTAGGTTTCTTTCTTTCCTGGTCCACATGTTTATGCATCAGAACACAAATTTCTTCGCCTGGTATTTTTCGCTATCAATTTTTGATGAGTAAAATAAAAGAAAGTCGGTGTCCACATGGAAGCCTTTTCTTTCTGCATCATACGATTATTATGCATTTGCGGACTATTTCATAGCCCCGATCTTGCATGATTTGATCAGAGAGGGTGATATTATCTGGCTCGATAAGGAGCAGGCTAGATTTATGTAGAGTTTCACCCCTTCTTATGACTGGTTCTTAGGCAAAGATTTTATGATCCTCCAAATGCGGGGCTTTACTGGAAAACTTTTTCTGCTCCCAGCTTGCATCACAGATAGAGTTCTCACACTGGAAATGTTCTGATAGGTGTGTATCATTTATTTTACTTTTTGCAGCAGCGAAAAGGTTAAGAAGAAGGGATTCTTCTCTTGTCCGAAGAATTTCAAGTCGTTAACTCTACTAAAGAAGCAATTGGACCAGTTGTTAGAGGAAAAACTAGCATATCTAGGGTTGGTATTGGTAAATCATAAGTGGGAATACAACGCTTTCGATGACTTGCTAGAGCCACATATGAGGGTTACCCATGTTCCCCAACCATACTAGGAGGAGCCGCATAACTCGCGAGCAGACAAAGATGAGGATTTTGTTGAATTAGCGCATATCCCTACACCAGACACTAGAGGCCCATGGTACAAGTTCTACTTTCCTGTGGTTGTGGCCCAGGATAATGTCCCCATGGAGCACAACATGTACAACAGGTTAAAGAAAGATGAGGAATGGAGTGAGGAGAAAATAAAAGCTTTCTGGAAGTATCGCCAAGAAATTACACAATTGGATGCTCCTTATAATCAACTAAAGGATGATCAAGAATTTGAAAGGTGGTGGAAGGAAGGCCATCCCAACCCAAGCTCTAGTATTAATAGGAGTGAAGAGGAGGAATCTGAGGAGTAGGAGGAGGGAGCGGTGACATCAACTTCCTCTGTGTAAAGGGAGAAAGTCTCTAGACAACCGACCTATGTGGCCACAAACGTATGTTTTAATATATCAAAGGGATCACATACACTCATTTGGGCTGCTAAACTAGCCAGGCTATCACTTCAGTAGATGGAGATGACTGTCAAAGCTGGTGAGATTCCACCTACGAAATGACAACGTATTATCGGAGAGGGTTCGCAAGAACCCGCCAGAGGAGTACTCGCAACTAGTCAGGAGCTGGAGACGCCAACAACTAGCCCACAGGTATAATTCACTCCTTCTCTTGCATCTCATTCCTTGGTATCTCCCCTACCACACTAGTGATCCCTTCCATAAGTCCTAGCCATCTCCCTTCTGCTTTTAGTCTAACGTATTCAATTGGATTCACCTAGTTTTCGCAGGCCCCCTCGCTCATAATTACTCCTCTGCGTATGCTTATACCTACCACTGCCGCTCAGACCTTCCTCGCCTCTCTTTTGGTAGGCATTCCCCTTATGAGTTCCCATTCTTTTTTCTGCTATGATTAAAGATCCTCTTCCATTGCAATAGTCTAACACCTCGTTAAGCATTCCACAGTCCCAGCCAATCAGCCTTACAGTTGATTCCCCAGTCCAGTCATTGTAAATGACTAGCCCTGCTGTTGGTTCTCAAACCAAACTCTAGAATGTGCCTCACTTCTCTCCACAAACTGTCACTCTCCAGAAGAAACAAATGCCTACTCTTATGAAGGTTACCTATCCCTATGCCCTAACTTCTGGTGCTCCTTTCACAGGTGGACTAGTTTCATCGCCAGCCAAATTCATAGCACAGATAGATTGAGGAAAGGAGGCACATGCAAATAGAATGAGGAAACGCAAGGCAAAGGATGACAGTGTTTCTGCCGAGCCAAAAGTACAAGCTCTTTATGATGAGGCCCGACAAGAATTGAAGTTCTCAACCATGTACACGAGGGTAAGCAAGCCTCAGGGAGAAATGCAATCAGAAGACTATGAGGTATATGCAGTCGGACTCGACATGAAGGTAGCTCGATCGCAGGATAAAGTTGAAATCATGGAGGAAACGCAATGTGTAGTCACTTCCAATTTCCTCAAAACTGGTCGCTAGCTAAAGAAGAAGGATGAGCAGCTCAAGGTAGCTAGGGAAAGATTTACTTTTCTGGAAAGAAAGGAGAAATCCTTGGAGGAAGATATTGCCCGTATGACTAAAAGGGCACTGACAGCAGAGGATGAGAGGAACAAGCTTTAAGGAAAAATTGCGAAGACTCAGGTTTCCAACCCTACCATAATAAAAGAGCTACAAAGTAGGAATCAGAAGGCGGAGAAAAATCTACAACTAAAAGGTGAAGAGCTGGAGCGCCTCCACCTTGAGCATAGTCAGGGGATGGCACAAAAAAAGGAAGAGTTGGAATGCCAATAGGCTCAATTTGAGCAAAGAATACAAGAGAAAGAAGTTGAATTTTAAGGCCTAAAGGCTCAAATAGAGGAAGAGCTCTAAGAGACAAAGGCTTCTCTAGATTAGCACTCAACAAATCACTCTCGAGCTGAGAAGAATTGGAATAAAGAAATGAGCAGCACTATGGAGTAGCTGGCATCCGAGAAAAGAAAAAAAGGCAGAATTGGCTGAGGCCATTATTTCAAGAGATGCGGAGATTACTTCGCTTAAAGCCTCTCTCCTGCCTCCCCCTACATAGCCTAATATCATTCCACTGGTTAGGCAATTATACATTTCTCACTGGGAGAAAATTAAAACTTTTTGCCTAACACTGCAGCCTACCCTCTGATTTATCGACAAGGCATTAAGGCTAAGCCAGGAGGCCCATGATACGATTGAACAGCTCCCACGCTTTATCTTGGAGAGGGTTCCTAAGGCAAGGGATCTACTCACCAAGCTATACTCGGTCTCTGATGAGATCCTAGTCGGAGTGGGTATCGAGGATCGGGATGCTGCTACTCAAATGAAAAAAAATTCATCCATTGCCACTCCACCTTCTAGCGCACTAAAGCAGCCACAACTATTCTGAGTAAGACACTGGATAACATACATGGATGTTTCTTTGAGTTAGGCAGAATGGGACTGTCGTCCCCATTCCTTGAGGATGGCTCTATTGCCACGACTGCGTAGATTGTAGAAATTATAGAAGAAAAGGAAAATAACCCGGAGGCTTTCAAAGAGTTCAGCCATCCTCCCACAATAGCTGACATTGAGGTAGTCATTCATCTGCTCTCACAGCTGCTATTTCATATACAAGCAGGGGCCGGTTTACTCGATGTGCTGCCTCACAAAGAAACTATTGATCTACGTGGAGCACAAGAGATTTGCACAACATAGTGAAGCCATCCGAAGATGAATGGTTGCCTTTATAGGTGGCTCTTTCCAATCTCTGACTCCATTAGCCCAATGGATAAGGCTATGGTCTGCAGAACCAGAGAAATTTTGGGTTCTCTGTTCTTTAGTTGAAACACCTCTGATAGTCACCAAAAGCTGTTAAATAAATATTTGAGTAGCTCCCTTCAGGTTTATTTCTTTTGTGTTGTGTTTGCGGGGTATGTGCAGGATCATGATGGGCCAAACAGGCCCTTAAGTGGCAATGAAAATTTAGAAAAATCAGAGTTAGGCAACTTGACGTAAAAATTTGAATAAGTTATCTATATTATTTTAAAAACATGTAAGAATAGAATCTGTGGGAAATTGAATGTAGTTTCTAAACTACTAGGTTAATTTTTTTTAAGCAAAATCTATTTGGTGAAAATTTGAAATTTCAATGCAGTATTACTTAAATTTCAAAAAAAAAAAAGTAGGTGTCTGTTTGACCACCCTAACCATAATAAAATGATAATATTTTTTTATGAGATTTTAGATATAAGTAGAGGACTCATGTCCTAATGTGACGATATTTTTCGTAGAATTTTTTTCCAAGTAAATAATTAATTATGAATTTTTATTACAACTTTTAAAAATATTAAAACTCGTATGTCTGACCACCTTAACTTGGTTAAAACCTCATAAATTTTTATTTTTTTTTAATCCTATAGTATGTGAAACATAGAATGTGACACATATTTTGGATTAAAAAAATATGATACCGTTTGAAAGTTATAGATGTTTTTCAATCAGCCTATCAATTAGGACTTTAGTAGTAATTTTAATAGAAAATAAATAATTATTATTTATTAAATTCAAAGTAAAGAATAATTTATATTGGTGGAAAGCTGAGAGTCTCTTCTACAAACCTTTTTCATTTCATCAATTTTGGCTAAAAATAACATCGTCAGCCACATGGATGAAGTCTAGAAAAACAAGGTAAGTTGTCAAACACGTTTTTTGCATTGACTTCTTAGGATTGGCATGTCCAAGCCAAATACCAAAGAAAGCCCAAGGCTAATCCCTAGGAAATAAATTATGTGTCAGAAATATTGGATATCTGTTTCAAATCGGATATCCATTTCAAATCGGATATCTATTTTTTTATTACATTTTATAAATCATATATTATAAAGTGTATAATTTTTTTTAAATCATATATAAACCAAATCAGATATCTGTTTCAAAACGGACATCCGATTTGGTTTATATATGATTTAAAAAAAATTATACACTTTATAATATATGATTTATAAAATGTAATAAATATTTTATAGTTTATTTTAATATATCTACTTGAGAATATACAATATAGTTTATAATTTAATATATAATATATTATATTATTATGTATATTATTATGTATAATATTTAAATATTATTTCTATATTTTACTTAATGTATATATATATATATTACTAATATATAAAATATTATATAACTAATTAATGTTACTAACATATAAAATATTTAAATATTATCTCTTTT